>PNEQ01130626.1:0-40661 GCA_003012365.1 Medauroidea extradentata | reverse complement strand
GCTATAGTAGCGACTGCGGACAGCGAACTAGAGCTCGCACACAAACTCCGAGCAGCCTTTGCTTCTCTGAAACGCTTCTTTGCCAGCAAGGGGATCAAGGTCAACAGCTCCAAAACCACTGCAGTGCTGTTTAGCAGGCGTCGTGAGGACTACCCCCACACACTCCACCTAGACGGCCAACAAGTAAATTGGCTCCCAGCGGCCAAATACCTCGGCGTAATCCTCGACAAAAACCTGAACTACGCCGACCACTGCGCCACAAGCTCAGGGAAAGCAAAGAATGCACTATTTGCGTTAGCAAAAATCCTGAAACCAAGCTCGCCACTGGACACTAAAACACGGATTATGCTACTAAGAGTGTACGTCCTCACGATAGCCCTGTATGCAGCCCCGATTTGGTGCCACACCAAGCCGACACACATCAGGCCACTATTTGCCCTTTACCACCAAGCTCTGCGTCTCGTGCTGGGTCGGACCCGAAACACACCAAGACACGCCTTACTAACTGAAGCCAACGTTCCAGCCTTGCCCGACGCAGTGTCGAACACAGTGCACCGTTTCCGAGAATCTCTCGCCCACCACAGAAATCCACTAGTACGCGCTCTCGCGGACCCGATCCTCTACTGCCGCCGCCAGCCTTTCTCGACGGAACGGCTACGTGATCGCCCGCGAAGAATGCGCCGGTAACGAAACAGTCTGCACTGAATTGGTCAACACGGCGTCAGCAACAACCTGGAACTACCCGGCAAAGTACCCTTGAACCCTCAAGGTGCACAGTTGCTGGGTACGCTTCCCCAACCTCCAAGGACCTGTGAGCAACAAGACTTGCAGAGACGAGAGTGGAGCCTCATCAGAGACCAACCAACCTCTCGCCACTCCACAGCTGTTCCAATGAATTCCTCGGAAGTCAGCTACCGAGGTCCAACGTCAGCAGGATGGAGCCCCACTGGTCGCCATCAACTCTCAACAACAACAAAGCTCCTGCCCCCGGAGCCCAGTTAAGTGGATAAACACCAGATGGTGGTCCACAACCCCCCCGGCAGCTTCACTGCACCCCTACCTAATTCTTTGGTAAGTTTTTCACTTCAAGCTCGTACCCCCTTTTTATCCCCCCTTAAATATGTGGGTTTTTCTCGGAGTTCTTCCGTTTCCCACCTTATTCCCCCCCAGCCCCCTAATAATGCATGAACCCCCGAAGCAACCCTAATAGCATGAATAGGGACTTCGCCACTACGAGCTTTTACTAGCTGGGACCAAAGTCTCCTGGCATTTTTTTCAAAATTTAATAAATTTAGTTATAAGACCGAGCCAGTAGCGCTTAACGCGGGGATGGCTCAATCCTTTCCTACTTGACCTAACACTCCTCTACACTACACTGCACAAACACAAACACCAAAAAAAAAAAACACCACCACACCGGCTATTTTTGCTTGGTCATGGCGCTACTGCGACTGATATGTAAGGTACAGAGCTGACTCCTCTCAAAGGAATAGTCTAGCTAAGGGACTAGTTAGCAGGCAACAAACGGGGTAGGGAACTTCTGTGCTGCTATCGCAGTAGCGCAGAAGGGACGCAGAGCGCTTCACGCCAGTGAAAACGTACTGTTTCTTTATAATTCCCTCCCCGCGCGGTGTTTCCAAAACTGCCTGCCGAGGCAGTCCGCATCGCGTCGCGTCTCTTTTCCGTGAGGTGCTGCCCCTAGCGGCCGCCCGCGGACTCGGTGCTCCGGCCGGCCGCGCGCTGCCAAAGCTTATCTCCCACTGACGTTCTGTCGCGACGGTCGGGAAACAATTAATGGGCGGGAAAGACTTTCCAGCCTTCACATCAACCTATGAACTTCACACACGTGAATACACCCTCCGCGTACACACTAGCGGGTTCCCAATCACCGTCATCACCTCATCAAGTCACCAGTGTTTTAAATAACCCGTGTAAACTGGACACCACGTGCCATTTACCGGGCCCTGTGCGCGAGTGCCACGAAATCACGGAGATTGAGGCAAATTTTCCACATGACCGGGCAGATACTGCCACAACTCTGTCAACAGGCCATTCCCGGACACCTACAAACGCTGTGCCAATAGCAAATAGCGCCACAATTACGGAAAAACGGGAAAAAACGAACTTTTCGTCTTTTCCCCCGCCCCACCTCACCCCCTCGCCTAAGAAATTGGAGGTGTTGCAAACTGTAAGTGACACGAAAATTCAGTCTCACAACAAAACCACGGACGCTAACGCGGAACTGACCACTTCAACTGATTCTATGCATCCTTCTTCTAAATATACTGATGAAGTAAACACCATACGCCAAAATACGGCAGTGCAAGAGGCCGTCAAAGTTGCGCGCATTCCCGAAGTCATTGAGGCTGGGAAATTTTACATTACCCACGGTGACACTATCATTGAATGTACACTACAGACCCCAGTCTCTGATATGGAAACCAACGCATCCAAAGCCACCCCAGAAAATAGCCGGCCAAATTCACCGCCAATCAAACATATCGCCAAAACCGCAGTAACACCCTCGAAAATTCGGCTTCCGGGCACAAAGTCCCAAAAATCGAAATCGCACACATTCACCACCAATCAACGATACGACCCAACAAGACAACCTGCCTCCCGCAACAACAAACTACTTTCAGCCCTCAAGAGCTCCAAAAAGTCCGCGCTTACAAACAAATGCGCGCAATCGGCGCGGCCAGCAGTGGACCGCGATCAGAGCACCACGATCGACGCGCCGCCAGCGGGCGACTGCGCAACCACTTTGCCTGACCCGGTCCGCCTATCTTCGCGGCCTGGAACTCCGAATACAGACTTCAATTTCGATATCTCACCAAACGAAATGGAAATATCTGAAGCTAGGGCAGGCCCCAGCCAAAACACATTGGACAAGTCCCAACATATGTCACATACCCCTAACATCGATGTCAAGAACCGTTTCGATGTCCTTTCAGATGACGAGTCACACACCAACAATGACACCATGCAAGGCGACGAGAAATGGGACGTCCAGAGGAAAAGAAAGCGCTCAAAGCCCAGCACAGACGAGGCCCTAGAGGCCACAAAAGACAAACAAAAACGGGCGGAACAACAGAAGAAAACCCGCGACACCCAAAACAACGACTCCAACAGGCAGGCAGCTACAAACAACACCGGGGGACAACGCAACATGCGCATACCACCTATATACTGCAGAACAAAGCTCTCAGCTATGGAACTGCGCACACTACAGCACGATCACGGTGACTTTGCAGTAAAGGTAAACGGGAACGAAATCACCTTTCACCCGAACACCAAGGAAACCCATAGCTCGCTCCTTGCCCACCTCATAGACAATGAAGCAGAGCCTTTCACCCGCCCTTTCCCAGGCGAGAAAAACGGTAATGTTATAAACAACCTGCCCGAAGACTTACCTGTCGAAGAGGTCCACGACAAGCTCACCAGGCTCGGCTACACAGTGCGCCGGGTCAGGCAATTTCAACGCAAGGACGAAAAACCAGTCAAATTCCGAAAGTTCCATGTGACACTTGAGGGAAATGACAAGACGGCACAGTTACTAAAAACTACGCGTTTCTTGATGTACATTGACACGGTCGAAAAATACAAACCCAGAATGCCCCAACAATGCCACATCTGCCAGGCCTACGGCCATAACGCCAATGCCTGCCACCGATCGCCCAGATGCTTCAAATGCGCCGGTGACCACCGTTCAGATTTATGTACCCCTACAGAAAATGCCAAACCCAAGTGCCCCAACTGTGGAGAGGAACACCTGGGTGGACACCCTGAGTGTAGAAAACGCATCGAATTCGAACAAAGGCAACAGATGCAAAGAGAAAAACCGACACACAGTGCAAACTGAAAAACCAGACGCAGCAACAGCGATCCCTGGAAACTGCCAAATTTCCCTTGCTGCAACACAAAACAAGCGGACAAATGCCAACCACCACACTCAGGAGTATCACCACATTTGCACAGGCTCTGAAGAGCGATAACCACACAGAGCCCAAAACACACACCCTCAATTACTCTGAAGCCACAGCTCGTCAGAACCGGGCCCTAGCCAAAGGCAAACCACAAAAACACAACAGCCAGATTCAGCAGCAACCACCGAACCACTACCCTCACTACATGAGATGAAGGAACTGTTCTCTCTGCTAAAAGCCTATTTACCAGTGATACGTAATGTTATGGCCCGCCTAAAAACCGCTAAAACATCTGCCGAGAAACTGGAGATCATCTTCACAGCCCTCTGCGAGTTCATATGATGGCAAACCCCCTTCAGGTCGTCACATGGAACTGCAGGTCCCTTCGTCACAAACAGGATGAAGTTCTTCACCTCATCACCATAACAGAAGCGGACATCATACTTCTCACCGAGACGATGCTTAGGAGCGATATTCACTTCTCTGTGCCTGGATTCCGTGTTCATCGCAGAGACAGACTGGATCGCGACGGAGGTGGAGTGGCGATACTTGTGCGAGACCATCTATCTCACCATGCTAGAGGCTTGCCCCCCTGGAAGCAACCGAGGCAGTCGCCATCACACTGGCAGATGAGTCAATCCCAACCACGGTCGTCTGCGCGTACATCCCGCCGAATCGCAGGCTCCCCACACAGGACTTAGTAGCCATTAGAACTCTGGACCGCAGAATACTGGTGGGTGGCGACTTCAACGCTGCACACAGGGACTGGGCGTGCACCACTCCGAACAGGCGCGGACCTCTTTTCCGACACTTCGCTCGCTTCTGCAACGCTGTTATCCACCATCCTACCACACCTACGTACTTCCCGGATGCACGCAACCGCCACCCCCAGGTTCTAGACTTCTTCCTGGCCCCTCCAGCCCTGACTGTGCGGGACGTACGCGTAATTCAACACGGCACTTCAGACCACCTGCCTGTCTCCTGCGCCCTACACTGCAGACCCGTGGCCATCGACAAAAAGCCAAGGTATGACTTTGCTCATGCCAACTGGCCACTCTTCCGTGAGATATTGGACGAAGGGATTGACCTAGCGACACATCTGAGCACACCAGAAAGCATCGACACAAGTACCGCCCTCCTAACGGACCTGCTTTGTGATGCCAGCAGACAAAGCATCCCAATAAAAAGGGACAAACAACAAGCGAAACCACTCCCTCCGTGGCTGATGGCCCTATTCACCTTGAGAAACAAAATTCGTAGGCGCTGGCAGAACACCCGCCTCCCGCACCACGAAGATGGCTACCACCTACTCCGCCGCCTCTGTAGACAGTCGTACAACACATGGTGCACCCAGTGGCAAATAGCCAACCTCAGGGCCATCACCCACAACAGGGACAAAGTGGGGACCTGCGTGAGGCAACTCCGCAACAAGCCTTCAGAAATTCCCCCCCTACAAAGAGGCAGATCATTTGCACAGACTGCAGAGGAGAAGGCAGACGCACTAGCGGAACAACTCGCCCTGAATTTCGCCCCCAGAACTGTGCCGGACCTATCTGACACGTCGGACAGTGACTCCGATGACCCGAACCACCACAATTACAGTGCCACGAAGATTGCGCTACCACCATCCCCAGCACAACCAGACACAACATTAGTGACCCCAAAAGAACTGACCAAGGCCTTGGCCAAGTTAAAATGCAAGACAGCTACAGGATCCGACACAGTTCCCAACGTCATTCTGGCACAAATGTCACACAAGGTGGTTGTATTTCTGACCAAGATAATTAACACCATATTTCTGCTGGGGCACTTCCCCACCTCATGGAAATCCACGATAATAGTCCCACTACCGAAGGCTGGCAAGCCCCCACATCTTCCAACCTCATACAGGCCAATATCTCTCCTGAGCTGCGTCTCGAAAATCGTCGAAAACCTGCTTTTCAAAAAGATTCTGCGGATCGTCCTACAGCGCGATTCCCTGCCGTGGAATCAGTTCGGGTTCCGACCCAAGCACTCAACCACCCATGCCATCGCTCGAGCCACTAAAGTGATAGAATCCGGTCTCGCAAGAGGCAAAATAGGAGGTCTCATCATCCTCGACCTAGAGAAAAGTGTTCGACTCAGTGCGACACGACCTGCTGATGACCGAACTACTCGCCCTCGGTCTACCTATCACTATACTAAAATTGCTGCGTTCCTTCCTGACATGCAGAACCTACAGGATCAGGGTAGAAGACAGCCTATCAGCTTCACAACCGGTGAATGCAGGAGTCCCACAAGGGTCAGTACTATGCCCGCTCCTCTTCACACTATTTATAAGGAATATTCCAACACCACCCACCGCAAAACTCTCTCTATACGCGGACGACACCGCAATAGTCACAACTGCTGATACAGAGGAAGAGCTAGAACAGCGACTCCGAACCGCCTTCAATGTGATCCAACGTTTCTTTTCAAGGAAGGGGATTGGCATTAACACTGAAAAAACGACCGCAGTCCGATTCAGTAGGCGCCGTGAGGACCCTCACCCACCTAGCTTGAACATAGGGGGTAAAACCATTGAATGGCTTCCATCTGCCAAGTACCTTGGAGTAATACTAGATACAAAGCTGAACTACGCCGAACACATTGAACATGTGTGTGGCCGTGCAAGAACAATTATGTTTGCTCTAGCCAGCATTCTCCGCCCATCATCACCTCTCGACACAGACACCCGACTCATGGTACTAAGAGTATATGTCTTTACGGTAGCCCTGTATGCCTCCCCTGTGTGGTGTCACACAAAAGAATCGCACTTAAGGCCACTATTTGCCCTATTTCACCGTGCAATTCGCCTAGTGCTTGGGCGGGCCCGAACCACGCCGCGACATGTACTACTGGCCGAGGCAAGATCCGCAGACCTGGCGACCATCATCGCAAATCAAGTGCGTGTGTTCAAGAAATCGCTGCCATCGCATGGGAACCCGCTAGTGCGTGCCCTCGCTGTGCCGATACCATCCGCCCGTCGGCAACTATTCGACACGGACCGACTCCGTGACCGCCCACGTCGACACCGGCAATAACAACGGAGCACCCACTCTCACGATCACTGAGATCGTTAGAATCCACGGCACCCTGCAGTTCCTACAGCAGCGGAGAGATGACAGCAGCCTGGCCGCAACAGCACATCCTGCAACGACGGCCTCACATCACCACGCATCCAGCACGTCCCACTGAGCATCACCATCAATAGAAAACTACGCCATGCCTAGAACAACAGCAACGCAGATCAACAACCAATAAAGCTCCTGCCCCCGGAGCAAGAACCAGTGGATAAACACCAGATGGTGGTCCACCAACACCCTCCTGCAGCTTAACTGCTTCCCAACCCAAAACCACACTGGTAAGTCATTCACCCCAAATGCTACAACCACTTGGATTCCCCCCTTAATTATGTGGGTTTTTCTCGGAGCTCTTCCGTTTCCCACCTTTAGTCCTAATAATGCACGAATCCCCCCGGAGCAATCCTAGTAGCAATTGAAAAGATCTCCGTCATCATTAAACGTAATGTTCGGGACTAAGAGTCTCCCGAAAGTAAATACCGGAATATAATAAAGAACTCCGGGCTAATGATGCCTTCTGCGGGAATAGCCCTTACCCATCCATTAGCTAGTAAACAGTCCTATACACTAATCTGCACAACCAAAAACACCAAAAAAAAAAAAAAAAAACACCGCCTATTTGTTTGATCAGTGTGCTTCTGCTACTGATATGTAAGGTATCGAGTTGACTCCAGATAGCTGGAATAGTATAGCTAAGGGCGTAGTTAATGGGCACCCTGAGAGGTAGGGAACTTCTGTGCTGCTAAATAAGTAGCACAGAAGAAACACAGGGCTCTTCCAGCCAGAAATAGTTTCCTTTTCCCTTCTCTCGGTGCACATAACTGCCGCCTGCCGAGGTGGCTCGCGTCGCGTCGCGTCTCGTGGTCCGGGAGGTGCCGCCCCTAGCGGCCGCCTCGCGGACTCGGTGCTCCGGCCGGCCGCGCGCACATCCGAAGCTTATCTCCCGCTGTCGAGTCGCGCTGCCAGGCAGTATATATACTGAAGAACTCCGAGGAGAAAGTTGTTGATTTTCATGCATCCGCGCATGACAACGAACACTGCGCGAGTGAAATACCTGTTTCTCGTGACGACATGGACACCACAGTGCCTGTTGGCCACATTACACCCAAAACCTCTCGGACGAGTAGCGAGTACGGCGATCGGTTTCCCGCGTCACCTACACGCTCCTCGTATGTAATCACACACACGGGCAAGGCAAAAATCTCCTCGCCTTCTCGACGCCTCACAGGGACTAAGAGCAACTTGGCATCACCAGTGCGCAAGCTCCTCGAAAAACAGTCCCAAGCCCTCAAACTGCTACGGCTCCAGCAGAAAAAGGGCACAAACACTGCTCCATCGAGCCAAAAATCACAGAAAATGGCATCATTTTCAAACAAAGTGGATGAACACCAACCTCCACCCAGTGGGAAACCAAAGCCAACGACACGACTCACACACCCAAGTCGTCAACACAGACCAGCACGGCAACTGAAGCTTACGTGACCCCTAACGTAGCTACCTCAAACAGGTTTGAAGCACTAACCGAGTCAAAACAGCAAGACCCAATTACCATCTCCGACACTGAAGAAATGGAGACTGAAACTGACCCACAAGCCAGAAAGCGCAAACGCGCGCAAGGCCAACAGAAACCGGACCACACAACCGAAACCGCGAACAAAAAGAGAGGCGCTGCTGACTCAGTCACACAGGACAACCCACCGCACCTGAACGGCCAAGCCGATCCAAGCGGCCAACAAAACACCGACCCACCAGCGCAGAATGGCCAAACCAAACAAACTGGCCAAAAACCCGACGAGCCGAGAGAGAACAAACGGATCCCCCCAATTTACTGTAGAGCGGTGTTCAACAACCTGCAGCTCCGAGAACTCACAATAAATCACGGGGACTTCAGTGTGAAAGTAAACGGCAGGGAAACCACCTTTTACCCGGTTACCAGGCAAACCCACTCTGCTCTACTCACAGAGCTCATAAGCCGTAGAGCAGAGCCATTCACCCGCCCCTTCCCAGGGGAGTCCAATACGAATGTGGTTATTAACAACCTTCCAGAAGACTACCTCACCACCGACATCCAGGCCGAGCTTGAAGCAAAGGGCTTCCCTGTGCGACGAGTCAGGCAGTTCGAGAGGCGAGGAGAGAAACCCATGAAGTTCCGCAAATTCCAGGTGACACTGGAGGGCACTTCCCACGCAACAGACATCATGAAGCTGACTCGGCTGTCCTACTAGAGGGTGTCCGTCGAAAAATACAGACAACGTGGCCCACCACAGTGCAATAATTGTCAGGGCTATGGGCACAATTCAACTGCCTGCCACAGGAGCCCGGCATGTTTTAAATGCTCAGGCGAGCACAGCTCAAAAGACTGCTCCGTCGACCCAAAAGCAAACAAGCCCAAATGCCCCAACTGCAAGGGAGAGCACCTTGGTGGCCACCCAGAATGTCCCAAGCGACTAGAGTTCGAAGCACGACAGGCAGCCCTGAGAGCCACACAACGGCCAGCAGGCACCAGAAATCGACCCAGCCACGCCCCAAAAATCGCCCAGTTCCCAAAATTGGAACCAGGGACCGCCAGCCACCAAGCCCGCAACCAAAAAGCCACCCCAGTAATGCAGGACAGCCGAGCCTCTAAACCCGTCAACTACAGAGATGCGCTACTGCACAACCCTCAACAAAAGACAAAAACCCAAGCTAATAGTCACTCCAGCGTCCAGCCAAGAACCTCACAACAGACCCGCCAAGGCGCCGGCTCTTCCTCTCAGGGTGGAGAGAGGGAGACCAACACGACAGACCAGGGCTCCCTCAGCGACCTGAGAGAGCTTCTGAAGCTGCTAAAGAATTACCTCCCCCTGATCAAGCGCACCCTCGCCAAACTCAGGGAAGCACAAACAAATGCGGAGAAACTCGACATCGCCATCACCGCCATCTGCGAGGCTCTCTATGTTTAGTACCCTCCGAGTTGTCACGTGGAACTGCCGCTCCATCAGGCACAAACACGACGAGGTCCTCCACCTCATCACCTCGTCAAGACCGCATCTCATCCTACTTACGGAAACCTGGCTCAGGAGCGACATCCCCCTCAACGTCCCTGGTCACCGCACCTATCGCCAAGACAGGCCAAACCGAGGTGGTGTCGCAATCCTCGTGCGCAAGGAAAAAAACACCACCCTAGGAGACTCCCGCCACTCGACCTGGCTGAGGCAGTGGCAATCACCCTGGTTGAGGAAACAAACCCAACCACCATCGTCTGTACTTACATCCCGCCGGACAGACGCCTCCCCACACAGGACCTCACAGCCCTCACCACCCTGGACGACCGAGTGCTAGTGGGCGGCGACTTCAACGCCGCACACCTCAGCTGGGACTGCCCCACCACCAATAGGAGAGGGCCGCCATTTCGCCAGTTCTGCGCTACAAAAAACCTCACCATTCAACACACTCCAGTACCAACGTACTACCCAGACGCCCAACATCGCCACCCACTAGTACTCGACATGTTTCTCACAACACCTGACGTGGATGTGAGAGATGTGCGAGTCATTCAACACGGCACGTCAGATCACCTCCCAGTGTCGTGTCTATTAATGTGTGAAACCATCCGAGCAGAGACAAAGCCCCGCCTGGACTTTGCGAGAGCAGGCTGGCATGCCTACAAGACCATCATAAACAATACTACTGACCTCACCACGCACCTCTCTTCCCAACTGAACTAGACACTGCAGTAACAGACTTCACAGCCATCATCCATCGTGCCAGAGATGCAGCCATCCCTACAAAGAGACCCAAAACGGCCCGTATTACGCTCCCCAAATATCTCACCACTCTCTTCGCAGTCCGCAACAGATCGCGGCATAGATGGCAGAGCACCAGATCAATGCAGGACCGCATTATATTTAACGTCCTACGCCGTATCTGGAGGCGGAAATACAGGGAATGGGCCACAGGTATAGAGATCGCCAGACTCCGCACGCTGACCCAAGAGCGTGACAAAGTCTGGTCATGCATCAAGCAGCTACGCAACAAGCCCACCATCATCCCCTCCCCTGCAATCCAGCGGCGTATACGCCAACTCCGCCCAGGAGCGTGCAGAGGCCATAGCTGCCCATCTAGCCACAACATTCAAGCCAAGACAAACCCAAGGGCTCTCTGACTCGGACGACAGCGACACAGGGGAAGAGGGCTCCGCTGCCACGAAGGTGACACTCCCTCCCGCCCCACCACAACCGGATATGCTACTTGCAACACCCCGCGAGCTGTCCCAAATCATCAACAACCTGAAGACAAAGACAGCCGCGGGGCCCGACACGGTGCCAAACATACTGCTGAAAAACCTGCCGTGGAAGGGAGTCATTTTCCTCACCAGGGTAATAAATGCCACGATTCTGCTAGGCCACTTTCCCACGCACTGGAAGAAAGCACACATTGTGCCAATACCCAAACCAGGGAAGCCACCGCACCTCCCCCCTTATTCCGTCGGCTCCTCCAGGAAGTAATACGGTGCAATCAACTACCATGGTTCGAATTCGGGTTTCGGCCAAAGCACTCCACCACCCATGCAATTGCCAGGGTAACCAGGCTCCTGGAAACCGCCTACACAAAAGGCAAAGTAGGGGGCCTAATCCTACTTGATCTAGAGAGGGCATTCGACTCCGTCCGGCACGATCTACTCATGGCTGAACTCCTCGCCATGGAGCTACCCATCTCGCTCACCAGAACACTGAGATCCTTCCTCTCCAACAGGACATTCAAAGTGAGAGTCGAAGACGCCCTGTCCGAGCCTCAACATGTGAGAGCGGGCGTGCCGCAGGGCTCCATCATCAGCCCTCACTTGTTCACACTATTCATCCGCAACATACCAGTACCGAGGATTGCGAAGTTGACACTATATGCAGACGACACAGCCATCGTATCAACAGCAGGCACTGAAACAGAGCTGACACTGAAGCTGCGGACAGCGTTCAACACCCTCCAGCGCTTCTTTACTGCTAAGGGAATCGGAGTCAACAGCAACAAAACAGCGGTGCTGTTTAGCAGGCGTCGTGAGGACTACCCCCCCCTCCCGAACATATCGACAGGAAGGAAATAGAGTGGCGACAATCCGGAAAATACCTAGGCTTTACGCGCTGGCGAACATCCTGAAGCCATCGTCTCCGCTCCCTGTCAACACACGGATAATGCTCCTACGGGTATACGTCCTCACGATCGCCCTGGTGCCACGCCAAACCGACACAGAATAGGCCCCTCTTTGCCCTATACTACAAGTCGCTACGACTTGTGCTTGGCCGGCCCCACAACACACCACGCCGCGCCCTACTGGAGGAAGCCATTGTCCCTGCCTTGCCCGTTGCAGTGACATCTACAGTGAACAGATTCGTGCGATCGCTCCCGCAACACCGAAACCCACTGGTGCGCGCACTGTCGGATCCAATCCTGAACTGTCGCCACCAGCCATACACCACGGACCGTCTCCGCGACAGACCTCACCGCGTGCGAAGGTAACCAAGTCGCCATCACTGAGGTCCCCCGGCACAGCGACAAGACGGAGAGCCTCCGACAACAGCCTACCACCAGCAGTCTGCGAGCAAGTGGCTATCTTCTAGACCATCACCTGCTCGCCACCTCTTCAGCTAACTAACAAGATCCTGGACTTCAGCACCCACGGACTCCACCAGATGCTCCAGACCCCTCTGCCACAGAGAAGTCTGCCAGACGCACCAGAAACTCCCGCTCCCGGAGTCAACCAAGTGGATAAACTCCAGATGGTGGTCCACAAATACCCACCCTGCAGCCTCACTGCACCCCACCCACAATCAACTTTGGTAAGTCTCCTTATGCAAAGCTCGTACCCTCTCTTTTTCCCCCCTAGTAACTTATGGGTTTTTCTCGGAGCTCTTCCGTTTCCCACACTTTCTCCCCCCTAATAATGCATGAACCCCCAGAGAACCCTAATAGCATGATAGGGTCTCTGCCACTACGAGCTTTAATTTCATCTGGGACAAAGTCCTCCAAGAGTACAAAGGAGTAATAAAATTAGACTAAGTTTCCGAGCCAGTAGCGCTTCACGCGGGTATGGCTCCTATCCTTCCTACTTGACCTACAGTCCTATACACAGTACTACACACACAAAAACACCAAAAAAAACACACCTATTGTTTGTTCAGTGTGCTCATGCGCTTGACATGTAAGCGATTGAGCTGAATCCAAATTAGCTGGAATAGTTTAGCGACGGGAATAGGTTAGTTGGTATCTTGAGGGGTAGGGAACTTCTGTTTCGTCCGCTGGCGATTCAGAAGGCTTCAGGGCGCCTCCTGCCAATCATTTTGCCTGCACTATTTCCCCTAGCAACACTTTCTAGCTCCGAAAACTGCCGCGGTGGCTTCGCGCACGTCTAGCCAACGTCCTCCCTTGAGCTCCAAACTGGTTGAGATCGGGTCCGACAGGTTGCGCTAGGGGCCGGCAGCTGCCGCCGACCCCCTCCGCCCGCCCGTGCTACACGACAACACAAAGTGTCGCGTTTGCTGGAGCACAATGACTGCGCTGGAACCATTCCCCCGCAATCACAACGAACTGTGAACAGTACAGATAGTACCGGGGGTTCTGTGTTCACACTAGCGGGTTCCCACACACCGTCTACACAACACCAAGTGACCAGTGCTTCAACCATCCCGTGTAAATCGGACACCACGTGACATTTACCGGGCCCTCGCGCGAGTGCCACGAGAACTTGAATATCGCGACGAATTCTCCCCATGATCGGGCAGGAACTGCCACAAAAGTGGCGTCAGTACACCCCACAAACATTGTAAATACAGTGCCAACAACAAACACCGCGAAAAGCCCGGAAAAAGGAGAAAAAACGGACTTTTCGTTTTCTCCACCTCCCCGCTTCACCCCCGCACCCGAGAAATTGGAGGTGTTGCAAACTCTCAGCGACACGAAAATCACCTCTCACAGCCAAAATACGAATGCTACCGTAAAACCGAATACACCATTGGAATCTATGGATCAAGGAGCATCGTATACTGTTAAATTGAACGCGATACGGCATAATACAGAGGTGCAACAGGCCGTCAAAGTTTCACGAATTCCCGACACTATTGAGACGGGGAAATTTTACATCTCACATGGCGACGCCATAATTGAGTGCACATTGCAATCACCAACCACCGAGATGAATATCAGTACTCCGAAACCTTCCCCAGACAATAGCCGGCCGAATTCGCCACCAAACAATCAAAAGACAACACCCTCAAAAGTCCGTCTGCCTGGTTCTAAATCAAACAAGACGAAGACGAAAACATTTATTACCAACCAAAAATACGACCCCACAAAACAAGCCGCCACTCGCGGAAACAAACTAGCCTCTGCTCAAAGGAGCCCCAAAAAGCTCGCGCCCACAAGCAAGCGCACAGAATTATCTGACCGCGACTGCAACGCCGCGATCGACGCGCCTCCCGCGTGTAACTCCGCAACCACCTTGCCAGACCTGGTGCACCAGTCCTCGCGACCTGGATCACCTAATGTTTTCAATTTTCATGAAATTGGAAACCACATAATGGAAACAACCGAGACCCGAGATGGACCTTCATTTACTGCCACCATACCCACAAATAACCGTTTCGATGTAATTTCCGACACCGAAACACCTGAAAACAATGACGCCCCACAACCGGAGGGCGAAAAATGGGACGTCCAGCGGAAGCGAAAGCGCCCCAGGCCAAATACCGAGGAACCCCAACAAGCCACAAAAGACGCCCACAAAGGCGAAACACGGCCGAAAAATAAATCTGTCCAACAAGACAAAGTAACCGTTGACCGGGTCGACACAAACAGTACAGGGGGACAACGCAACATGCGTATTCCACCCATTTACTGTAGGGCCAAGTTCTCGGCAATGAAACTGCGCACACTTCAGCGCGAGCACGGCGACATTGCCGTCAAGGTGAATGGCAACGAGATTACCTTTCACCCTAACACAAGGGAGACCCACAAATCACTCCTCGCCGTCCTTATTGATAAGGAAGCTGAGCCATTCACCCACCCATTTCCAGGCGAGAAAAATGGAAATGTAATCATAAACAATCTACCTGAAGACCTACCAGTGGAAGAGGTCCACGATGAACTCACCAGACTAGGGTACTCAGTGCGCCGGGTCAGGCAATTACAGCATAAGGGGGAAAAACCCCTCAAGTACCGAAAGTTCCATGTGACACTGGAGGGAAACGACAAAACAGCAGCACTCATGAAAACCACTCGGTTCCTCATGTACATCGTCACTGTCGAGAAGTACAAACCCAGAGGACCACAACAATGCCACAACTGCCAGGCCTATGGCCACAATGCCACAGCCTGTCACCGCTCACCCAGATGTTTCAAATGTGCAGGAGACCACCGCTCTGACCTATGCACTCTCGGCGACAAAGCCAAACCAAAGTGTCCCAACTGTGGGGAAGAACACTTGGGTGGTCACCCTGAATGCAGCTAACGCATAGAGTTTCAGCAGCGGCAACAGCAGCTAAGGGGCAAACAGGCCCACGGCAACAGACAAAGGCACCACGTACAGCAACAGAAGCTGGAAACAGCCAAATTCCCCGCTCTCCACCAAAACACAGCTGGACAATCACAAGCCGCTCAAAACAGAAGCAAAACAACTTTCACAGAAACACCCAGAAACCTGAAGCACCCTACCTCCACAACGCATGCCCGAAGCTATGCCGAGGCCACATCCCAGCAGCTTCACACCACAGCGAAAGGCTCACACCACCAAACAGATGGCACAAACCCAAACCAGGGGCCAATAACCGCTGAGTCCAGTGATAGACTACCTTCCATGAACGAAATGAAAGACCTGCACTCTCTCATTAAAATCTATTAACCAGTCATAAGAACCGTCTTCACTCGCCTAAAAACGGCAACAACATCCGTAGAAAAACTTGAGATAATTTTCACTGCCCTCTGCGAATTCTTATGATGGCAAACCCCCTTCAAGTTGTCACATGGAACTGCAGGTCACTCCGTCACAAGAGGGATGAAGTCCTACACCTCATCGCACACTCTGAAGCGGACATCGTACTACTGACCGAGACGTGTCTCAGGAGCGACATATTTCTCTGTGCCTGGCTTCAGAGTTCACCGCAGAGATAGGCCAAATCGCGATAGAGGAGTAGCGATATTAGTGCGCGACCACCTGGCACACCATGCGAGAGGCTTGCCCCCCCCCCCTAAACACAACTGAGGCTGTCGCAATTACCCTCGCCGATGAGGCAATCCCTATCACGATCATCTGTGCATACATCCCGCCGGACCGCAGGCTCCCCACTCAAGACCTGGTAGCCATCCAAGCTCTGGACCATCGAATACTGGTGGGTGGCGACTTCAACGCTGCACACAGGGACTGGGCATGTACCACGGCAAACCGGCGCGGGCCTCTCTTCAGACGCTTCGCACGCTCCAGCAATGCCATCATCCATCAACCCACCCCACCAACGTACTTCCCTGATGCATGTAACCGCCACCCCCAGGTTCTGGACTTCTTCCTGGCTCCACCAGCCCTGTCTGTGCGGGATGTACACGTACTACAACATGGCACGTCAGACCACCTGCCTGTAATTTGCTCTCTGCACTGTAGACCTGTGGCCACCGACAAAAAGCCCAGGTACGACTTTGCACGTGCAGACTGGCGCCTCTTCCGAGAGATAATAGATGAAGCAATTGACCTATCAACACATTTAAACACTCCAGAAAACATCGACGCAGGCACCACGCTTTTAACTGACCTATTATGCGACGCCAGCAAACTAACCATCCCGACAAAAAGGGACAAACAACAAGTAGCCCCCCTCCCACCGTGGCTGATGGCCCTATTCACTCTTAGAAATAGAGTCCGTAGGCGCTGGCAGAACACCCGCCTCCCCCACCAAGAAGATGGCTACCACCTGCTCCGTCGCCTCTGCAAAACATCTTACAACTCCTGGTGCACTCAGCAACAAATCGCCAAACTTAGGGCCATCACCCACAACAGGGACAAAGTGTGGTCATGCGTACGACAACTTCGCAACAAACCCACTGAAATCCCTCCCCTACAGAGTGGAAGAAGCTTCGCGCACACAGCAGGGGAGAAGGCAGACGCACTGGCAGAACAACTTGCCACAAACTTCACTCCCAGGACCGTGCCCGATCTATCAGATACATCAGATAGCGAGGACGAAGACAACTACTGTGCCTCCAAAATAGCACTACCACCCTCTACAGCTCAACCAGACACCACTCTAGTAACACCTAGGGAACTGAGCAAAGCCCTGTCGAAACTAAAGCGCAAGACAGCTCCAGGCCCCGACACAGTCCCTAACGTCATCCTGGCACAAATGTCGCAAAAAGCCGTAATATTTCTCACACGCATCATGAATGCCATCCTGCTCATGGGGCACTACACCATCACCTGGAAGACTACAACAATAGTCCCCATACCAAAAGCGGGCAAGCCTCCACAACTCCCAGCCTCATATAGACCAATATCGCTCCTGAGCTGCGTCTCAAAAGTCTTCGAGAACCTGCTCTTCCAAAGGATACTGCGGATTGTCCTCCGGCGTGATACCCTCACATGGAATCAGTTCGGGTTCCGACCCAAGCACTCTACCACACACGCCATCGCTAGTGCCACACGAGTCATCGAGTCTGGCCTCGCAAGTGGCAGAATAGGGGGCCTTATCATCCTGGACCTAGAAAAAGCGTTTGATTCTGTGCGGCATGACCTCCTCATGACCGAACTACTAGCCCTCGGCCTTCCAACCACCATACTCAAAGTGCTGCGCTCCTTCCTGACAGGCAGGACATATAGAATCAGGGTGGAAGACTGCTTCTCGACACCACAACCAGTGAAGGCAGGAGTCCCTCAAGGGTCGATTCTCAGCCCGCTACTCTTCACTCTATTCATAAGAAACATCCCCACACCTACCACCGCAAAGCTATCTCTATATGCAGATGACATTGCAATAGTTTGCACTGCCGACACCGACGAAGAGCTTGCACAGCGACTCAGAACCGCCTTCAACAGCATTCAGCGCTTTTTCTCAGGGAAAGGAATTGACATAAACACCGAGAAGATAACAGCCGTACGTTTTAGCAGGCGCCGTGAGGACCCCCACCCACCAAGCCTCACCATCGGAGGCAAAAACATTGAATGGCTCCCGTCGGCCAGGTACCTAGGGGTCATTCTGGACGCCAAACTAAATTATGCCGAACACATAGAACATGTGTGTGGCCGCTCAAGGGCAATAATGTTCGCCCTAGCCAGCGTCTTGCGCCCGTCATCACCACTGGACACAGACTCCCGCCTAACGTTACTGAGTGTACGTCCTCACGGTAGCTCTGTACGTCTCGCCTGTGCGGTGTCACACGAAGGAGACACATTTTAGGCCCCTATTCGCTTTCTTCTAACGTGCTATCCGCCTAGTGCTTGGGCGGGCCCGAACCACGCCGCGTCACGTCCTACTGGCCGAGGCAAGATCCGCAGACCTGACCACCATCATCAAGACACAAGTGGACACCTTCAAGAAAAAGTTGTCGTCACATGGGAACCCGCTAGTGCGCGCCCTCGCCGTACCGATACTATCCGCCCGCCAGCAACTATTCGACACGGATCGGCTCCATGACCGCCCGTGCCGGAACCGACGGTAACGTCGGAGCTCCCACTGCCATGATCTTCTAGATCTTCAAGACCTCCTGCGCCCCAAGGCATCACAACAACAGCGGACGTCCTTCAGCATACACCGAAGGCCAACTGTCAACCACCCATCAGAGTGACTTCCTGAACTGCAACCTCAAGGGAGATCTTCACCAGGACAAAGCAGCTCATCCCATCTCACCTGGCTCCTGCCCCCGGAGCAACACCCAATGGATAAACACCAGATGGTGGTCCACCAAAATCCTCCTGCAGCTTAACTGCCCCCCTACCTAATCTAAATTGGTAAGTCTTTCACTCCCAAAAGCTATAACCACTTGCTCTCCCCTTAAATATGTGGGTTTTTCTCGGAGTACTTCCGTTTCCCACCTTCAACCCTTATTAATGCACGAATTCCCCCGGAAAATTCCCAGTAGCAACTGAAGGGATCTCCGCCATCATAAAATGTAATTAGTCGGGACTAAGAGTCTCCCGAAATTAAACAACGAATTTTTAATAAAGAACTCCGGGCTAGTGACGCCTACTGCGGGAATAGCCCTTACCTATCCTCTAGCTAGTAAACAGTCCTATACACTAATCTGCACAAACAAAAACACCAAACACCAAACAAAAACACCAAGCTTGCAAGTAAGTGGTTGAGTTGGCGCCAAAGTAGCTGGCTTAGTTTAAACTGTGGGTCTAGTTTAGTGGGCAAACAAACGGGGCAGAGAACTTCTGTTTCACTACTTTAGTGTTACAGAAGAAACACAGGGCGCCTCACGCCAAGTTTAACATCTTACTTAATATTCCCCCCGCGCGATTCCTCTAAACTTCGCGTCACTATGCGTACTTTTGTCGTGTAAGTGTCGCCTCGCAGTTGCTGCGAAAGCTGGACGCGTCCTACCGGGCCGGGAGGTGCTGCCCCTAGTGGCAGCCTCGCGAACTCGGTGCTCCGTCGTGCTACAGCGCGCCATCCTCTGTAGCTTTCCCCTTGAGATCCCTTGTGCTCAATCACGCCTTGGTTGAGCTCGGGGAAACTAAAGGCTCGTAGGGCCAGCATCATAGCCGCCGATCCCTTACATCTTTCCTACAATCCTGGAACAAGGAAATCACAGCACACAGGACATAGAACACCATAGTTCTCAATCACGCATGCCGCATGCGGGTCTCCGACAGAGAAGTGCATTTACGGACATAAATAGCGTAAATTACCCCCAGAGGAACTCGCCAAACGATAATTCTACCGTTATTAAGTCAATTGTCCTTCTCGCACACCACACAACGTCCAACAACGCTGCAAACAGCGCACAGAACGATTTTCCGAGGGGTCCCCCTCCCCGTCTCAACCCGCAACAAAAGTATTGGAGACGTTGCAATCACAAAATCGAGACAAAATCGCCTCGCAAATCCAAACCAAATGGAATACGGAGACGTCACTCACTACAACGAGTGATAACATCTCAAACAACCAGGGAATGGACTGCGATGCGCAAACGAACGCACCTAAAACACCCACAAAGTCAACAAAAACACGAGACAAGGGTACTCAACTCTCGCCCACAAAAATTCCACTACCGAAAACTCCGGGCAAGTCAATCAGAAAAACAAGTACAGTAAATAAAACGGAACAAATTAACACAGAAATGGACAAACTAACAAACAGAAACAAAACAACTGAAACACCGGCGAAAACAGATAAAAACACAATGGAGGACCAAACCATGAGTATCCATGAATCCATCAGTCTCTCAAACAGATATGCATCTCTAGCAGACAGAAATGATGTAACAGAACACGACAGTGTATCACAGACAGGCAACTTTCAGACTAGTCGCCTCAACAAAAGGAAGCAGGAAGAGACACAAGACCCGAAGCCTCAGAGAAAAAAGAGCTACCTACACGAACAAACAGACAGCACAAGGCATGTGCAAAAATCAAAGGCTGGTTGACACGACACAACCAGTTCGTACCAACAGGCGAGACCACCTCACTCCACCGAAAATGACCCGAACAGACAAGGGAGCGTGCAACAGCACAAAACAGGGCGCATCCCGGCCATTTACTGCAGGGCCACATTCACCAACCAACAGCTCAAAGAACTGCGCACCCACTATGGAGACTTTACAGTCAAAGTCAATGGAAGGGAAACAACCTTCTACCCAACCGACAGACACACCCACCAAGGTCTCATGGAGCACATGACGACTAATAAAGCAGAACCGTTCACCAGACCCTTCCCAGGAGAATCAAACGGAAATGTAATGATACACAACATTCCAGCAGACACAGCCATTGAAGACATAAAACAAGATCTTCTCGACCTGGACTTCCCAGTCCTCAGAATCGGACAACTAGAAAAAAAGGGAGAAAAACCCTTCAAATACAGCAAATTCCACGTAACCCTTAAAGGCAACGAACAAACAAGCAGGCTACTGAAACTCACAAGACTTGCATTCAACAGAGTAGAAGTGACCAAATACCTACCAGAAGGTCCACAACAATGCAGATGCTGCCAAACCTACGGCCATAACGCAGCAGACTGTCACCGCACTCCTGCCTGCTTTAAATGTGCCGGGCAACACATGTCAGCAGATGCACAGTGCCCAAGACAACAAAACCGAAATGCCCAAACTGCAAGGGAGAACACCTAGGAGGTCACCCAGAGTGCCCCAGACGAATACAATTTGAAGAAAACAGACAAGCCCTACAATCAAAACAAAAACATGCAGCACGGAACAACCCTGTCAAACAACCGTACACACACAATCCAGCCAGCTTCCCCAGCATGCCGCCACCGAACCGATGGCAACTGCGCCACCAGTTACTTCAAAATCAACCCATCACAAGTACAATGCAATGCAACGCATCACAGCCTGCCCACTCACTGACCAATCAACAGCAAACACCAATAACAAGCGCAACAGCTCAAAATCACTGGGAAAAGAAAACACCAACTCCACAACACCCCCGACAGATGCAACTAGGAGGAGCTGAATGTGCCGGAACACAAGGACTATCAGCATTCTCTGAGATACGGGAACTGTTGACACAATTCAACAAATTCGTGCCACTAATAAGAAAAACGGCCCAGTTACTGAGACCCACCCAAGACCCAATGGCAAAAATAGAAATACTCTTCGAGGCACTGTGCACTGCTCTCGATGGGGACACAAATTAAAGTCTCCACCTGGAACGCACGCTCCCTCCGCCACAAGGAAGACGAGGTCCTCAATCTCCTCAAAACCCACAACATAGATATACTTCTGGTAACAGAAACATGGCTCAAAGACACAATAAACATCAAAATCCCAGGATACCGAGTACATAGGAGAGATCGGCCCGAGCGAGAGGGTGGTGGAGTAGCCATCATAATTCACGAACAGTTTTAACACCAAACAAGAGGAATACCCACTTTAGACTTCACAGAAACAGTGACAATCACCCTGAGCGAAACTAACAGCTACCTCACAATTGTCTGCGCCTACATACCCCCGGACAGACGGCTACCAATCCAAGACCTGGAAGTACTTAGAACCCTGAACAACAAAATACTAATAGGCGGAGACTTTAACGCCTCACACCAACAATGGTCCTGCCCAACTGCTAACAGGAGAGGACCCCAATTCCTCCAGTATACTCTAACTCACAATATTGCAATATACCACCCAGGTACACCAACCTACTACCCAGATGCACGCAACAGCCTTCCACAAGTGGTAGACTTCTTCATCACCACACCAAACCTGACTGTCCGGGAGGTCTCAACTTTACAAATAGGCACCTCATACCACTACCCAGTCACCTGCACTCTAGACTGCCAGCCAACGATAACAGACAAGAAACCAAGATACAATTATGCACGAGCAAACTGGCACCAATTTAGAGAAATACTTAACGAAAACATAAATCTGAACACACAACTCAACACGCAAGGAGAGCTAGAGGAAGCCATAAACACCCTAACAGAAAACATCAGAGAAGCAGGGGAGACCTCAATCCCCCTCAAAAAACCCCGCACCATAAAAACACCGCTACCACAAACCCTGCAAATACTCTTTGCCATAAGAAACAGAGCCAGGCGAAAATGGCAAACGACACGCAGGCCAGTATACAATGCCCTCTTCAAGCTACTAAAGCGCACCTGCCGCACAAAATTTACACAATGGCAGACAGAGCAAGAACTAGCCCACCTACGAGCAGTAACACACAACAATGACAAGGTATGGTCATGCGTGCGCAAACTGAAAGAAAAGCCAACAACAATCCCGGCTCTACAAGATGGCAGACAAATAATCTATGCCACACAAGAAAAAGCGGAGGTACTAGCCAGACAATTAGCATCAACTTTCACCCCAAGACAAGCAGACACCCTCTCGGATACATCAGACAGCGACATCGCTACAGAACAAGACTTCACAGCAAACAAGATAGCAATACCGAACCCACCGGCCCAAACACACTCCTCTAGTAACGCCCAGAGAACTCACAGCAATATTATATAAACTAAAAACCAGAACTGCCTCAGGACCCGACCAGATACCAAACGTACTGCTACGCCAAATATCACAGAAAACAATAGTACTGCTCACAAAGGTGATAAATGCCACAACGTTACTCGGACACTTCCAAAGCCAATGGAAATCAGCCACAGTAGTACCTATACCCAAGCCTGGAAAACCCCCTCAGCTCGCCTCCTCATACCGACCGATCTCTCTACTGAGCTGTGTCTCTAAGGTGTGCGAGGTCATCTTCACTAGGTTACTAAGTGTGGTCACCAAACGAGACCTGCTCCCGCGGTACCAATTCGGATTCCGGCCAAAACACTCGACAGTTCATGCACTAACCAGGACAACCAGGATCCTTGAAACTGGTATGAGCCAGAGGGAAAATCGGCGGACTGATTCTGCTAGATTTCGAGAAAGCTTTCGACTCAGTCCGCCATGACCTCCTAACTGCGGAGCTCCTGTCTATGGGGCTGCCTACGTCACTACTGCGTGTGCTACAATCGTTCCTCACAAACAGATCATTTAATGTCAGAGTAGAGGAAAGCATGTCCGCCCCACATCATCGAAGAGGGGTCCCACAAGGATCCATACTCAGTCCCCTGCTTTTCACCCTATTCATCAGAAATATTCCTGTACCAGCAAATGTGAAACTCTCACTGTATGCGGATGATACAGCAATCATCGCAACCGCTAACACAGAGCAAGAACTGTGCCACTATTTAAATAATGCTTTTTGTGTACTAAAAAGATTCTTCGTGGCGAGGGTAATACAGCTAAACGTCATCAAGACAACTGCGGTCAGGTTCTCGCGCAGACGCGAAGAACACCCAACATAGTGCCCTCCGCAAATTATCTGGGTGTAATACTCGACGAGAAACTAACCTACCATGAACACTGCCCTCTACGCCCTAGCCAGAGTGCTACGCCCCTCGTGCCCCCTCGCCGAGAAAATGCGTGTGCAACTATTGTTTGTTTATGTATTCTCAATTATGACGTACGCAGCCCCTGTCTGGTGCCACACTAAACCTACGTATGTGCGATCGCTATACAACCTATACCACCAAGCCCTACGCCTAGTCCTAGGCCGGCCAAGAAACACCCACCGCAGAATCCTACACAGGGATGCCAAAGTGAACGAATTACAGGACGTCATTGGCGCGCAAGTAACCCGTTTCAAACGCACCCTAAGGGCACATTCCAACCCTCTAGTTCGAGCCTTGGACGACCCAATTCTACATGCAAGAATACAACCTTTTGACTTCACAAGACTTCGAGACCGACCACCAAGGCAACGCCCCCAAAGATGACAACAAGAATGATAGTGGCTAGCTGCACTGACTGCAGCCCCTCTTCAAGACTACAAGTTACAAACCACCACAGAAGTACGAACACCCACCACAGAAGTACGAACACCCACCACAGAAGTACGAACACCCATAACGTCCAGACAGCACTAGAACATCCAGAGGATCACTTGACAACAACAAGAAAATTCCTGTCCCCAGAGTAGTAATGGGTAAATACCAAATGGTGGCCCAAAAGACCCCCCCCCCTGCAGCTTAACTGCATCCCCCAGTGAAAGTAAGTAATATGTACCACTTCTGGCTATCCCTTTTCAAGTCCTCCAATAATATATGGGTTTTTCTCGGGGCTCTCCCGTTTCCCACCTTTTACCCCTAAAAACTTTGCATGCGACCCCATGGAGTAATAACCCAATAGCCTAATAAAGGGAACTCCGCAAAATTACTAAGAGACAGGGAGCTTATCTCCCAGAAAACTAATTATAGAAATAAAGTTAACACTATAAATAGACCAGTAGCGCATTAAGCGGGAATGGTCTCCCCCCTCCTTGAACCTACAACAGTCCTACACTACTATGGCACAAACAAAAACACAAAAAAAACACACCGCCTATTGTTTGTTCAGGGTGCTTTTGCGACTTACATGTAAGGTGCTGAGCTGATTCCAGACAGCTGGACTAGTATAGCTAAGGGTCTAGGTTACTGGGTGCCTTGAGGGGTAGGGAACTTCTGTGTTGCTAAACTAGTAATACAGAAGAAACACAGGGCTCTTCCAGCCAAAGTAAGTTCGTTTTCCCTTCCCTCGGTGCTCGTAACTGCTGCCTGCCGAGGTGGCTCGCGTCACGTCTCGTGGTCCGGGAGGTGCTGCCCCTAGCGGCCACCTCGCGGACTCCGTGCTCCGGCCGGCCGCGCGCCTCCCCTGTGGCTTAAATCCCGCTGGCGAATCACTCCGTCCCACAGCACATATACTGGAGGCCGGCGAGGATACACTTATTGATGCGCGGACTCCCGCGCACAATGTTCGGACTTTTACAAGTGTCACCAACATGAATACTAAGTGTTCGAGTGCTATGGACACAAGTGTGCCAATTGAAAACACTCCCGCGTCACCCGCGAAAACTGCACTGCGTAAGGGCAAGGCGAAGACACCAACTGTCTCTCCCCGACGCCTCTCTGCCGCCAAAACTGGTAAAACCTATGCAGCCAAAAAATCAAAGGCTAGCAAAACTTTGAAGGCTCTCTTCAACAAGCCCACTGACGAGTTAGCGCCCCTCACACAGAAAGGACGCCAACCCATTGCTGCCAACCTGCACTCTGGAAAACAGGAAATGCACTACACTGATAATACTGCCACGTGCAGCACAGGACTAAGTCAGTCAAAAACACAGAAACACCCACAATACCTGTTGAAAATCGATTTGTTGCAATTTCAGACATTGCCGAGGAATGGGACGAGTCCGATATCATCTCCATTGCAGGCAGTAGTTCTGAATCAGAAACCGAGTATTCTGTTGTCCAGAAAAAGCGCAAATGTACCAGCAAAACACAAGGTATGCCCTCCAACAAATCAGGGAAAATTGAGAGTATAATCCCCACCAAGACTGACAATAAGCATTCAGAAATTAACCACAAGATGGCGCCTCCGAAAACAGAGGAACCCACATCACAGCCTGCGAGGAAAAGCCAAAAAGTGCCTCCCATCTACTGCAGAAAAACTTACAGCTCCACAGAGCTGAAACAAATCAGACCAATTCACGGTGACGTCTTTGTTAAAGCAAATGGGCGGGAAATCACCTTTTACCAATCAACAAAAGCTGTTCACTCCACGCTCCTACAGAACCTCATCAATAAAAATGCAGAGCCTTTCACCAGACCATTCCCTGGAGAGTCAAATGGGAATGTGATGATACACAACCTCCCAGAAGACTACCCAGTGGAAGAGCTCAAAGAGGATCTCACCGCCCTCGGATTCAAAATCGGCTGGGTTAGGCAGCTAGAGAGGCGCAGGGAAAAACCGCTCAAATACAGGAAATTCCACGTCACACTTGATGGGAACACCCAAACTTCAGCCCTGCTGAAGCTCACCCGAATCGGCCACTATATTGTGACAATTGACAGATACAAGCCAAAAGGGCCCAGCAATGTCACAACTATCAGGGCTACGACCATAACGCAGGATCATGTCACCGCAGCCCACTCTGCTTCAAGTGTGCAGAGTCCCACCGTTCCACAGAATGCCAGCTTGACAAAAAAGCTGAGCCAAAATGCCCCAACTGCGGGGGTAAACACATTGGTGGCCACCCAGAGTGCCCAAAATGATTAAAATTCGAGGCAAGACTAGCAGCTGCAAAGCGGCAACAGATGACCGGTAGCAAAAACCCACCTCTCCCCCCAAATTCAAGAGAATTCCCTGCACTTACAGGGCACAAGAAGACAGCCCAACCACCCACCCAACCCTACCAACCAACAGCGAGCACCAAACAACCAGTAAACAATCCCAGAAGATGGGAAAAACCACAAAATCCCACCACATCACAATGCCACTCCACAGAAAACAGTAAGCAGGGACCAACAAAGGCTCCGACTTCTGCCATGTCTTCCGCGCCTCGAGGTGGCGAGCCGCAAAAACAACCCACTGGTCTCGCAAGTGATCTATCAGCTCTGTCAGAGCTGAATGAAATGTTTGCGCTAGTACGAGAATACCTGCCACTAATACGCAAAATCATGGCAGACGTCAGGGCAGCTACCACACGCGAGGGCAAGATTGAAGCACTTATCCTCAACCTCTGCGAAGCTCTCAATGGGTAGTTCCCTTAGGGTAGTGATGTGGAACTGTTAGTCTCTCCGACACAAGCACGACGAGGTAATCCACCTTTTAACCTCGTCCAACGCTGACATATTACTACTAACCGAGACATGGCTCAGGGGCGAGATACCTTTCACTCTGCCGGGATTCAAGACCTACCGGCAAGACCGACAGGGCCACGAGGGCGGGGGGTTGCCATCCTAGTAAGGGAAAAGATACAACACCACGCCCGCTACATCCCTCCACTGGTACTTACAGAAGCCGCGGCAATTACCTTGGCGAAGGAAACTAATCCAATCACCATTGTATGTGCGTACATCCCACCCGACAGAAGGTTGCCACTACAGGACCTAGAAGCTCTTCGGACTCTCGACAACAAAGTCCTAGTGGGTGGCGACTTCAATGCTGCCCACCACAGCTGGAATTGCCCCACCACCAACCGGCGAGGCCCGCCATTTCTGAGATTCTGCACGACTCACCAACTAGTAATTAACCACCCAGGCACTCTAACTTACTACCCTTGATGCAGCAAACCGCCACCCACTAATACTAGACATGTTCCTAACCGGCCCTACACTGGCGGTGCGGGATGTACGTGCCTTCACCCACGGCACCTCTGACCACCTTCCGGTGTCATGCCTGCTTCTTTGTGAACCAGTCCGAAACGACAGAAAGGCCAGGTACGACTTTGCCAATGCAAACTGGCAAAAGAACAAGGCAGATATTAACTTACATCTAGACATGAACAGCAATCTGGACTCTCCACTGGATGTAGAAAATTCACTTACAAAATTTTCCCAAACACTTAGAAATGCAGGCTCAGCCAACATCCCCCTTAAAAGGGATAAAACAGCAAACATCGCACTGCCAAGAAACCTAGCGCTTCTCTTAAACTTGCGCAACAAAATACGCCGGAAATGGCAAACCTCGCGCCTTCCACTCCACCACCAAATGTTTCGCATACTCCACCGGATTTGCAGGCGCCAATTCAAAGAATGGCAGACTCAGAATGAACTAGCCAAACTTCGGACACTCACACATGACAGAGATAAAGTCTGGTCATGTGTCAAGTGGCTACGGGATAAACCAACCATAATTCCCCCCATGCAATCCGGTGGAGGATATGCCCACACAGCTGAAGAAAAGGCAGAGGCCATTGCGATGCACCTGTCCACAACCTTCTCGCCACAACACGTACCTGGGCTCTCAGAATCTCCAGACTCAGACAGCGACACAGGCTACCCACAACACCAAGCTGCCAAGATCACAATCCCTCCACCACCCGAAGTACCGGACACACCGCTCACCACACCACGAGAAATAGTCAACATCATCTCCAAGCTAAAGTGCAAGACAGCTCCAGTCCCGGACAAGATCCCGAACATCCTACTGCAAAACCTCTCTTGGAAGGGAAAGACATTCCTCGCCAGGGTAATTAATGCTGTACTGATAATAGGTTACTACCCAGCACAATGGAAGACTGCCCACATAGTTCCGATCCCAAAGCCCGGTAAACCACCACACCTTCCGCCCTCCTACAGGCCCATCTCGCTGCTGAGCTGTGTCTCGAAGATATGTGAAGCCGTCCTTTTTAGGAGACTATTACAGCAAGTGGAACGACAGGACGACCTGCCGTGGTGTCAAATCGGGTTCCGACCAAAGCACTCCACCACTCATGCGGTAGCTAGAGTAACAAGAATCCTGGAATCAGGCTTAACAAAGGGCAAAATAGGCGGCCTGATACTGCTAGACTTAGAGAAGGTGTTTGATTCTGTCAAACATGACCTCCTCACCACTGAACTTCTCGCAATGGGCATCCCCATCTCCCTGCTGCGAGCATTGCGGTCCTTCCTAACTGACAGGACATTCCAAGTAAGGATAGAGGACACACTATCCACCCCAAAAGCAGTTGCAGCAGCCATTCCCCAAGGGTCCATTCTTAGCCCCTTGCTGTTCACGCTGTTTGTGCGCAACATACCAACACCGACGGCCACAAAAATTGCACTATGTGCAGACGACACTGCCATAGTAGCAACAGCAAACAGCGAAACAGAGCTCGCCCACAAACTCCGAACAGCCTTTGAAACCCTGAAACGCTTCTTCGCCAGCAAGGGAATAAAAGTCAATGGCAAAAAGAAAACAGAGGTGCTGTTTAGCAGGCGTCGTGAGGACTACCCTCCCACACTCCAACTAGACGGGCAAAACATTTACTGGCTCCCAGCAGCAAAGTACCTAGGCGTAATCCTAGACAAGCGACTGAATTTCTCAGATCACTGTGCCACAAGCTCAGGGAAAGCAAAAAGTGCCCTATACGCACTAGCGAAGATACTCAAACCAAGCTCGCCGCTGGACGTCAAAACAAGAATAATGCTGCTACGAGTGTATGTCCTCACGATAGCCCTGTACGCAGCCCCGATCTAGTGTCACACCAAGCCAACGCATATAAGGCCACTATTTGCCCTCTACCACCAAGCTTAACGTCTCGTGCTAGGTCGGACCCGAAACACCCCACAGCACGCACTAATCAACGAAGCCAGCATCCCAGCCCTGCCCGACGCAGTGTCCAGCATCGTGCGCCGATTCCGCGACTCTCTTGGCCGCCACAAAAACCCACTAGTGCACGCACTAGCGGCCCCAATTTTATATTGCCGCCATCAGCCGTTCACGATGGTGCGGTTACGTGACCGCCCCCGTCGAATGCACCGATAACAAGAATGCCAACACGGAATCGGACCACACGGCATCAGGAACAACTTGGACATGTCTGGCATGGTGCCCTTAACACTTCAAGGTGCACAGTTGCCGGGTATACTATCCCAGCCACTAGAGACCTGTGGACTACAAGACCTTCAGAGGACAACACCGAGCCACTTAGCTGCTCCAGAAATCTTCATGGGAGTCAACCACTGAGAACTAGAAGCTGCCAGGATGGTGATGCTCCATCCAATGGACGCCTGCTGCACAACCAAAGCTCCTGTCCCCGGAGTCCAGTTAAATGGATAAACACCAGATGGTGGTCCACAACTCCTCCCTACAGCTTAACTGCATCCCCTAACCCAAAATCTTGGTAAGTTATCACTAGCAAGCTCGTAACCTCATTTTTTAAACCCCCGTAATTATGTGGGTTTTTCTCGGAGTTCTTCCATTTCCCACCTTCATCCCCATTAATAATGCATGAACCCCCGAAGCAACCCTATTAGCATGAAAAGGGACTTCGCTACTACGAGCTTTTAAACAGCTGGGACCATGGTCTCCCAGCAATTATTCTAAATTCAATAAAATTAGTTGTAAGCCCGAGTCAGTAGCGCTTCACGCGGGAATGACTCCCTCCTTACCTACTTGACCTAACAGTCCTATACACAACACTGCACAAACACAAACACCAAAAAAAAAACCGCCTATTGTTTGATCAGTGTGCCTCTGCTACTGATATGTAAGGTACTGAGCTGACTCCAGATAGCTGGATTAGTATAGCTAAGGGCGTAGTTATATGGGTAAGTTGAGAGGTAGGGAAATTCTGTGCTGCTAAATTAGTAATACAGAAGAAAACACAGGGCTCTTCCAGACAAAGTTCGGTAATTTTCCCTTCCTTCGTCTCCCATAACTGCTGCCAGCCGAGGCGGCCCGCGTCGCATCGCGTCTCATGGTCCGGGAGGTGCTGCCCCTAGCGACTGCCTCGCGGACTCGGTGTTACGGCCCGGCGCGCGCGTATCCGAGGCTTAACTCCCGCTGACGAGTCGCGCTGCCCGGCAGTATATGTACTGGCAAACTCCAGGCAGAAAGGTGTTGTCATGCATCCGCGCATGACAGTGAACATATCGCGAGTGAAATAACTGTCTCTCGTGACAACATGGACACCACAGTGCCTGTTGGCCACACTACACCTAAGACCTCTCCAACAATTAGCGAGTACGGCGATCGGTCTCCCGCGTCACCTACACGCTACACATATAACACACACGGGCAAGGCTAAAATCTCCTCGCCTTCTCGACGCCTCACAGGGAGTAAGAACAACTTGGCATCACCAGTGCGCAAGCTCCTTGAAAAACAGTCCCAAGCCCTCAAACTGCTATGCCTACAGCAGAAAAAGGGCACAAACACCGCTTTATCGAGCCTAAAACCACCTAAAATGCCATCGTCTTCAAATACAATGGATGAACGCCAACCCCCACCCAGTGGGAAAATCAAAACTAATGACACGACTAACACACTCAAGTCGTCAACACAGACTAGCACTGCAAATGAAGCTTACATGACCCCTAACGTAGCTACCTCAAATAGATTTGAAGCCCTAACTGAGACAAGCCAACAAGACCCAATTACCATCTTCGACACTGAAGAAATGGAGACTGAAACTGACCCACAAGCCAGAAAGCGCAAACACGCTCAAGACCAACAGAAACCGGACCACACAACTGAAACCTCGAACAAAAAGAGAGGCGCTGCTGACTCAGTCGCACAGGACACCCCACCGCACCTGAATGGCCAAGCCGATCCAAGCGGCCAACAGAACACCGATCCACCAGTACAGAACGGCCAAACCGGACAAATTGGCCAAAAACCCCACGAGCCGAGATGGAACAAACGGATCCCCCCAATTTACTGTAGAGCGGTGTTCAACAACCTACAGCTCAGAGAGCTTACGATAAATCACGGGGACTTCACCGTGAAAGTCAACGGCAGGGATTCCACCTTTTACCCGGTTACCAGGAAAACCCACTCTGCTCTACTTACAGAGCTCGTAACCTGTAGAGCGGAGCCCTTCACCCTCCCCTTCCCAGAGTCCAACATGAATGAGGTCATTAAAAACCTGCCAGAAGACTACCTCACCACCGACATCCAGGCCGAGCTTCAAGCAAAGGGCTTCCCTTTGCGACGAGTCAGGCAGTTCGAGAGGCGAGGAGAGAAACCCATGAAGTTCCGTAAATTCCAGGTGACACTGGAGGCCACTTCCCACGCAACAGAAATCATGAAGCTGACTCGGCTGCCCTATTACAGGGTGTCTGTCGTAAAGTACAGACAATGCGGCCCACAGCAGTGCCATAACTGTCAGGGCTACGGACACACTTCAACTGCCTGCCACCGGAGCCCAGGATGTTTTAAATGCTCAGGCGAGCACAGCTCAAAAGACTGCTCCGTCGACGCCAAAACGAATAACTCCAAGTGCCCCAACTGCAAGGGAGAGCACCTTGGTGGCCACCCAGAATGTCCCAAGCGACTAGAGTTTGAAGCACGACAGGCAGCCCTGAGAGCCACACAACGGCCAGCAGGCACCTGAAAACGACCCAGCCACACCCAACAACTCGCCCAGTTCCCAAAATTGGAACCAGGGACAGCCAGCCAACAAGCCCGCAACCAAAACGCCACCCAAGTAATGCAGGACAGCCGAGCTCCTAAACCCACCAATCACAGAGATGCGCTACTGCACAACCCACAACAAAAGCCAAAAGCCCAGGCTAATAGTCATTCTAACGTCCAGCCTAGAACATCACAACTGACCAGCCAAGGTGCCGGCTCTTTCAGGGTGGAGAGAGGGAGACCAACACGACAGACCAGGGTTCCCTCAGCGACCTGAGAGAGCTTCTGATGCTGCTGAAGAATTACCTCCCCCTGATCAAGCACACCCTCGCCAAACTGAGGGAGGCACAAACAAATGCGGAAAAACTCGACATCGCCATCACCGCCATCTGCAAGGCTCTCGATGGTTAGTGCCCTCCGAGTTGTCACGTGGAACTGCCGCTCCATCAGGCACGAACACAACGAGGTCCTCCACCTCATCACCTCGTCAAGACCGCATCTCATTCTACTTACGGAAACCTGGCTCAGGAGCGATATCCCCCTCAATGTCCCGGGTCACCGCACTTATCGCCGCGACGGGCCAAACCGAGAAGGAGGAGGTGTCGCAATCCTCGTGTCCGAGGAAATAAAACCACCCTAGCAGAATCCCTCCACTCGACCTGGCAGAGGCAGTGGCAATCACCCTGGTCGAGGAAACAAACCAACCATCGTCTGTACTTACATCCCGCAGGACAAACGCCTCCCCACGCAGGACCTCACAGTCCTCACCACCTTGGACGACCGAGTGCTAGTGGGCGGCGACATCAACGCCGCACACCTCAGCTGGGACTGCCCCACCAACAATAGGAGAGGGCCGCCATTTCGCCAGTTCTGCGCTACAAGTAACCTCACCATTCAACACACTCAAGTACCAACGTACTACCCAGACGCCCAACATCGCCACCCACTACTACTCGACATGTTTCTCACCACACCTGCCCTAAATGTGAGAGATGTGCGAGACATTCAACACGGCTAGTCAGATCATCTCCCTGTATCATGTCTATTAATGTGTGAACCTATCCTAGCAGAAACAAAGCCCCGCCTGGACTTTGCGAGAGCGAACTGGCATGCCTACAAGACAATCATAAACAATAGTATTGACCTCACCACGCACCTCTCTTCACCAATTGAACTAGACACTGCAGTAACAGACTTCACAGCCATTATCCATCGTGCCAGATGCAGCCATCACTACAAAAAAAAACAAAACGGCCCGTATTACGCTTCCTAATGAACTCACTACTCTCTTCGCGGTGTGCAAAAGATTGTGGCGTAGATGGCAGGGCACCAGATCAATGCAGGATCGCATTATCTTTAAAGTTCTTCGCGGAAATACAGAGAATGGGCCACAGGTATAGAGATCGCCAGACTCCGCACGCTGACCCATGAGCGTGACAAAGTCTAGTCATGCATCAAGCAACTGCGCAACAAGCCCACCATCATCCCCCCCCCCCTCTGCAATCCGGCGGCGTATACGCCAACTCCGCCCAGGAGCATGCAGAGGCCATAGCTGCCCATCTAGCCACAACATTCAAGCCAAGACAAACCCAAGGGCTCTCTGACTCGGACGAAAGAGACACAGGGGAAGAAGGCTCGCTGCCACGAAGGTGGCACTACCTCCCGCCCCACCACAACCGGATATGCCACTTGCAACACCCCACGAGCTGTCCCAAATCATTAACAACCTGAAGACAAAGACAGCCGCGGGGCCCGACACAGTGCCAAACATACTGTTGAAAAACCTGCCGTGGAAGGGAGTCATTTTCCTCACCAGGGTGGTAAATGCCACGATTCTGCTAGGCCACTTTCCCACGCACTGGAAGAAAGCACACATTGTGCCAATACCCAAACCAGGGAAGCCACCGCACCTCCCCCCTTCGTATCGCCGGATATCGCTCCTGAGCTGCATATCCAAAGTATGCGAAGAGGTCTTATTCCATCGGCTCCTTCGGGAAGTCAAACGGAGCAATCTACTACCATGGTTCTAACTCGGGTTCCGGCCAAAGCACTTCACCATCCATGCAATCGCCAGGGTAACCAGGCTCCTGGAAACAGCCTACACAAAAGGCAAAGTAGGGGGCCTAATCCTACTTGATCTAGATAGGGCATTCGACTCCATGCGGCACGACCTACTCATGGCTGAACTCCTCGCCATGGAGCTACCCATTTCGCTCACCAGAATACTAAGATCCTTCCTCGCCAACAGGATGTTCCGAGTGAGAGTCGAGGACGCCCTGTCCGAGCCTCAACATGTGAGAGCGGGCGTGCCACAGGGCTCAGTAATCAGCCCCCTCTTGTTCACATTATTCATCTGCAACATGCCAGTACCGAGGACTGCGAAGTTGACGGTATATGCAGACGACACAGCCATCGTTTCAACAGCAGACACTGAAACAGAGCTGACATTGAAGCTGCGGACAGCGTTCAACACCCTCCAGCGCTTCTTTACTGCTAAGGAGATCGGAGTCAACAGCAACAACACAACAGAGGTGGTGTTTAGCAGGCGTTGTGAGGACTACCCCCCTCCCTACATATCGACCGGAAGGAAATATAGTGGCGACAATCTGGAAAATACCTAGGCGTCGTCTTAGACAGACAACTAACCTATGGTGAACACTGCGAGACCATGTGCGGCAAAGCGAGAGGAGCACTGTATGCGCTAGCGAATATCCTCAAGCCATCGTAGCCGCTCCCAGTCAACACACGAATAATGCTCCTGCGGGTATACGTCCTCATGATCGCCCTGTATGCAGCCCCTGTTTGGTGCCACGCCAAACCAACACAGATTAGGCCCCTCTTTGCCCTATACTACAAGTCGCTACGACTTGTGCTTGGCTGGCCCCGCAACACACCACGCCATGCCCTAGAGGAAGCCAACATCCCTGCCTTGCCCGTTGCAGTGACATCTACAGTGAACCGATTCATGCGATCGCTCCCGCAACCCACTGGTGCATGTACTGTCGGATCCAATCCTGAACTGTCGCTGTCAGCCCTTCAACACGGACAGTATCCGCGACAGACCTCACCGCGCGCGAAGGTAACTAAGTCGCCACCACTGAGGCCCCCCGGCACGGCGACAAGACGGAGAGCCTCCGACAACAGCCTACCACCAGCAGTCTGCGAGCAAGTGGCTATCTTCCAGACCGTCACCTGCCCGCCACCTCATCAGCTGACCAACTATATCCTGGACATCAGCAACCAAGGACTCCACCAGATGCTCCAGACCCCTCTGCCACAGAGAAGTCTGCCAGACGCACCAGCAACTCCTGCTCCCGGAGTCAACCAAGTGGATAAACACCAGATGGTGGTCCACAAATATCCCCCCCTGCAGCCTCACAGCACCCCACCCACAATCAACTTTGGAAAGTCTCCTTATGCAACGCTCGTACCCTCTCTTCCCCCCTAGTAACTTGTGGGTTTTTCTCGGAGCTCTTCCGTTTCCCACACTTTCTCCCCCCCCCCTAATAATGCATGAACCCCCAGAGAACCCTAATAGCATGATAGGGTCTCTGCCACTACAAGCTTTAATTTCATCTGGGGCAAAGTCCTCCCAGAGTACAAAGGAGTAATAAAAAATTAGACTAAGTTTCCGAGCCAGTAGCGCTTCACGCGGGTATGGCTCCTATCCTTCCTACTTGACCTACAGTCCTATACACTACACTGCACACACAAAAACACCAAAAAAAACACCAACACCGCCTATTGTTTGATCGGTGTGCCTCTGCTACTGATATCTAAAGTACTGAGCTGGCTCCAGATAGCTGGATTAGTATAGCTAAGTGCGTAGTTATATGGGTAAGTTGAGGGGTAGGGAACTTCTGTGCTGCTAAATTAATAGCACAGAAGAAACACAGGGCTTTTCCAGCCAAAGTTTATTTTCCCTTCCTTCGTTTCCCATAACTGCTGCCAGCCGAGGTGCTCCGGTTCGGCCGCGCGCGCATTCGAGGCTAAAATCCCGCTAACGAGTAACGTTGAAATTTCATATATATCTTGGCGGCCCCGAATGAACTCAATGTTTGTGCGGACACTTCTGTGCACACATTAAATAGTTTTGCGAGTGATTGTGACAATATGGACACGACTGTGCCTATTAGACACATAACACCAACTCATTCTTCCCCAACACAAAGCAAGTGCGGTGACAATATTCATGTTCCTGTCTCTTCCAGTCGTGCCTCGTTTGTAATTACACGCACGGGCAAGGCAAAACTCACCTCATCGCCCCGATGCATCTCAAATACCAAGGACAGCCACAAACTTCCACGGCAATACGTGGCAAAGCAAAGCCCGGCCTTCAAAAAGATAATTCAAACTCACCTAAACAAACAATCCAGAACACTAGTGCCATAATCCAGTGCTGGCAACTCAAACGAGAACAAAGATCCACACAAAATGGAAGCCATCCAGCCAAAGGTGATCTCCAACTTTCCAACCGCGAACCGGTATGAATCTCTCTCAGACACCGAAATCACTGACCCGATCATCATCTCTGAAACAGAGGAGATGGAAACTGGCTTCGAAACTCTCAACAGCAAGTGGAAACGTAAGCTAGAACGCAAGCAAAATACCACAGCTGACAACAACCCAACTAACGCAACCAAGAAAAGGAGCGTTAACATCGACACTACCACACAGGGTGGCTCAAAAATGCAGAACCGACAGGAAACTGGCCAAAAGACTGTGGCTCAGAAAACACTGAGAATTCCACCCATTTACTGCCGAGCAGGATTCAGCTCCACACAGCTCAAAGAACTAACGACCAAACATGGTGACGTCACAGTCAAGGTGAATGGCCGAGAAACAACCTTCTATCCCACATCGCGACCAACACACTCCACACTACTGGAGGAACTCATTGCCGGCAATGCCGAGCCTTTCACCCGCCACTTCCCAGGCGAATCAAACACAAATGTGGTAATCAACAATCTTCCAGAAGATTTCCTGGTGGAAGAAATCAAAGAAGCACTGGAAGCTAAGGGCTTCTCTGTATGACGAGTGCGACAATTTGAGAGGCGCGGGGAGAAGCCAATGAAATTCCGAAAGTTCCACGTGACACTCGAGGGTACGTCCCACGCAGGAGAAATCATGAAACTCACCAGACTATCCTATTACAGGGTATCAGTTGAAAAACACAAGCCACGTGGCCCGCAACAATGCCACAACTGCCAGGGCTACAGCCATACTGCCACAGCCTGTCACAGAAGCCCTGCGTGCTTCAAATGCGCAGGACATCACAGCTCCAGGGATTGCACCACCAACCCTAAAGACGACAAACCCAAATGCCCCAATTGTAAGGGTAGCCACCTAGGGGGCCACCCCGACTGTCCTAAACTACAGGAATTTGAGGCACGACAGGAAGCACTTAAAAATAGGCAGCGCTCTTCCAACAGCAAACAAGCAGACCGTATCCCATAACCAACCCATTTCCCCAAGTTGGAAATGAAACAACAAATGCGACCAGTAACCGCTCCGCTCACCAAACCCATGGGACAGTTGAGCAGAACCACCTACAGAGATGTGCTATCCTTCCAGGGCAACTCCAACCGTCAAGAACAAAACACACAACAGACCCCCACAATTCAGCAGCGGCCTCAAAACAGCCAGCGCGACCCTTCTTACTCTCAGGGTGGAGAGAGGCAGAAAAATACACAGGCAGACCCGGGTTCCCTCAGTGACCTGAGAGAACTTCCGGCCCTACTAAAGAATTATCTCCCACTCATCAAACAAACTTTGCACAAGTTAAGAACTGCCACAACAAAGGAAGAAAAGCTAGAAATAGCCATCACCACCATTTGTGAAGCCCTCGATGGATAGCTCCCTTCACGATGTCACGTGGAACTGTCGCTCGCTGCGACACAAACACGACGAGGCCCTCCACCTGTTAACCTCGTCACGTGCACATATACTGCTTCTCACCGAAACATGGCTTAAGAGCGATATCCCCTACGAAGTCCCTGGATTCAGCGTCTACCGGAAGGACAGACCTGACAGAGAGGGCAGGGGCGTTGCCATCCTCCTGCGCGAGGAACTCCAGCACCACCCGCGGAATCTTCCTCCACTTGACCTGGCCGAGGCTGTGACCATCACCCTGGTTGAGGAAACAAACCCTATCACAATAGTCTGCTCGTACATCCCCCCAGACAGACGGCTTCCCACTCAAGACCTAGTGGCACTAACATCACTTGACGCCAGAACTCTGCTGGGTGGCGATTTCAATGCAGCACACCACAGCTGGGATTGTCCCACAACCAATAGACGAGGACCTCCATTCCGGCACTTCTGCTTAACAAACAACCTGTCAATCAACCACACCACAGAGCCAACATATTACCCCGATGCTCGTAACCGCCACCCACTAGTCCTGGACATGTTCCTCACCACGCCGTCACTGTCTGTGCGGGGTGTACGGACCATTCACCATGGAACATCTGACCACATACCAGTCTTCTGCCTATTGGAATGTGAACCAATCCTAGCTGTTACCAAGCCATGTCCCGACTTCACCAAAGCAGACTGGCAACTCTACAAATCCATCATTAACAACAGCCTCAACATGACCCACAACCTAGCTTCGCCGCGTGAACTCGAAGATGCTGTGGACAACATTACCTCCACCATTCTTGAGGCCAGCTCCACAGCAATCCTGCTCAAATAAACCGAAACAGCCAGACCAACACTTCACCATCAGTTGGCCACTCTATTTAACGTTCGCAACCGCGCACGGCCTAATGGCAAACCACACGACAGCCGCTGCTCAAATCTGCCTACAACATCCTCCGCCGCATATGCAGGCGAAAATACAAAGGGTGGACAGCAACCACTGAACTAGCAAGGCTTCGCTCCCTGATGCACAATCGTGACAATGTCTGGTCTTGCATCAAGAAGATACGGGATAAGCCCCACATAATCCCACCACTGCTATCTGGGGGTGTTTATGCAAACACGGCTCAAGAAAGCGCAGAAGCCATAGCAAGCCACCTAGCCACCACCTTCATACCACGGCACACACCCGGCATCCCACTATCGGACACAGACTCCGACTCAGAAGCCGACTACTCAGTGCAAAAGATGTCTCTCCCCCCTGCGCCCCTGTTACCGGACATTCAACTACTAATTCCACGGTAACTGTCTCACATACTCTCCAGACTGAAGAAGAAAACTGCAGCTGGGCCAGATGCCATCCCCAACATCATGCTACGCAACCTGCCCTGGAAGGGAGTTATATTCCTCACCAGGGTGATCAATGTCGTGATCTTGCTAGGCCACTTCCTTCACAATGGAAGGAGGCACATATTGTTCCAATCCCAAAACCAGGAAAGCCTCCACACCTCCCGCCCTCCTACAGACCGATATCGCTCTTAAGCTGCATGTCCAAAGTGTGCGAAGCAGTTAGGGGAGCGGGGGGGTAATGAGGATCAGTGGGGAATGGCGATCACCCGCCTTTCACTGTTCCTACACATGCTGGGTGCATCCCGACGGGTGCTGCTATCTCTATTGACGAGATGGAACTACGTCCTCTTCCTACATCAGAGTCGTGTTGTTCTCCAGTGTGTTAAGTACAGTGGATGTTTTTTTGCGGCTTTCTTGTAATTTATGCACTTATTGCTTAAAATGTAAGTACTCACAATTAACATGTCACTAAATATTATTACTTACGTATTGCTAGTTATATTGACTGTATTTTAATACCAAAGTGATTTTAAAGAATTAAGTTTTAACGTTTTTGTTGCGACCAATAAGATGGCGGGCATGTTGGGGCAATGGAGATCAGTGTGATCGCCATTCCCCACTTATGATCGCCATTCCCCACTTATGATCGCCTTTCCCCACAAGTTGTCGTGATGGCTTAATTAAGTTTATTGCGTCAATTAGATATATTTTTAGTACATTTTCGGACAAAGACGTTGGTACAAAATACAAAATATTGAATAACTAATAGCCTAAGACCAAAATTATTCTGAAATACTGTCATGCAAAGTCTTCTCTCCTGTTGGTAATTATGCTTGTAAAAAAAGCCAGCATTTACAT
>PNEQ01130625.1:8685-40762 GCA_003012365.1 Medauroidea extradentata | reverse complement strand
ATTATATTTACTGGTTTTCAAGTTTTGTATGAAGTAAAATTATGCAAATTTTGACTTTGAAGTGACATTACGGGAAAACTGGCTGAGCTAATTTTTTTTCGTTAGAGGTAAATGTACTCTTCAGTAATGTCTACAAAACCTACACTATTTTATACTAATATAAAATTATGAATTTTTCCCCACTTGAACGCCCTTAATGCAGAGTTGAAACCAAAATTAAAACTAAATCGTGTTTCAAGAAATAGTTTATAAGTTTTACAAATATAACTAGCAATTTTATTAGATAATGCTGTTTTATATTTTAGCTTGCGAATAACTCATAAACCAATGCAGATACAAAAAACACTACTCACGGTACAGTTCGTGTATTTAAATGTACTTCAATTTTTACTTAAATTTTTTAAAATATTTGTAACGGTTTTCGAAATGTAGCCAAAAAGGGAATTTTTTCCAGTTAAGGCCCTTTTTTGACTTAATATGACTGGCTTTATGTGCTCTTTACATAAACTTCCTAGTTGGTAATGGAAGTAATTACCAATACACAGTACGGGACACTTGTCATGTCTCAGCTCATAAATATATCAACTCTTGAACAGTGGTGCTATACAAGTCTAGAAATGTCACTATAAATTCGGCTATTCCCTAAAATGAACAGGAACATTAACTTTGATGTATTGGAAGCAATTTTACCATACCCACATTCTTAACACTCATATACATCGGTATAGTAAGTTTACAAGTAATGTTTACAACATACGCTGTCTTCCAATTGTATCTACATTAGTGTAAACAATTTCACTAACGTGGCCGCCTGGCTGGCGCTCTAACAGCGTGCAACGTGTTGGGAGTTAAGTTCTTATTCATACACCAGTACAGGTGCGTTCACAATGATTACCTACAAAAATAAATCACAATTCAGACTATTTGCGAATATGACATTTGAGACACCACATGCATTGGAAACATTGTTTTAAATACCTCAAATTAGTTAAACCTAGCATGTAAAGACGTTCGTTTCTCAAGATATATTTACCAGATTTGTTCGGAATACAGGACTAGAGTTATATTGGACTTGGCTACAACGACTGGAATACTGCTCGCGCTATAAAGTCGGCTATCTGCCCAGGCCGCCGTGCAGTTTGTAAAGCTTCGGCCGTTAGAAGATATTCAAAAACTGCTCATCGCACATCAGCGACGTATGTTTAGGAATATCATTTAAAGAACGTTACACGTGCCCATACTCACTTCAAGTTCACCACAACACAGCGGCCGAAAACCGCAAAAATGGGATTTGGTTGTGGTGTATTTAGGTGGCGCAGAATACTTAAAAAGACATTGGCATGTACAGTACATCTTTATTTTTTTTAAAAGGGCATCATAAAGTACTATGGTCACCACTGAATGTCTCATAGAGGCTAGTTGTCGGCGATAAGCCTGCACGCCAGTTCAGTGTCTTGCACCCAGAAGCTAGGGTGAAGTGTGATGTGCGCAAAATACGTTTACTTAGGCGGCCACCTTAAGAGGGCGCGGTACATAATTCAACGCTAAAAGCATTAATCTGTAGCTGTAGGTTTCTTGAAGCCAATTTGCGAGAATTAAACAATAGCAATCCTAGACAATAGTTTTAGCCAACGTTTTAAACAAAATTGTTTCCAGTGTTACGAACTTCTGAGGCACAGTCTCTGACGCCGGAACCTCGTGAATTTAACTGCGGCGCAAGAGATCACGCATAACGAATTAGTAATTCTGGATGAAGATTTACTTATAAATTTTGCAATTACCATTACAGTGGAACCTCGTTAATACAAACCCTGTTAATACAAAGTTCTCATTAATATAAATCAACTTCTATTCCCCTTGGATTGGGACAAGAAATGAAATAAATACTTTAATGTTTAATGAAAATTTTGTTTGTGCATTAAACCATGAAATATTAATTTCTCAAGTAAAAAGAAGTCATTGTTGAGAAAATACTATTCGATTTGTGGGGTTAAACAGAGCTAACAAAATTGTATAAACTTTTTAAGGTTTTAGTGAACACCTGTTAATACAAACCTCATTATTACAAACAGCCAAAATTTTGGTCCCTTCAGGTTTGTATTAAAGAGGTTTGACTGTATGTAGGATTGTCATTGAGAATTTTATCCATATTGGCTTCGAAAAAAACGTAGAAATAAATTGGTGTTTTCAGCGTTTATTTATCTACGACGCACTCTTAAGATTTTAGTCGTATAGGCTATATCTCAATACATGTGCGGCCAGCGTCGCTTTTGTGGCGCAACATCGACAATCGCCTCACACACACAAACACGCCCTCAATAAAGCCACCGCCTTACGACGATGCTCTCTTGTTTCTGCTGGGTTTGAGATAACTATTTTTTTAAGCTTAAACGAGAACAGAAATTACAAATCTGTTCTGCAGTTATGTTTATCACGATTTTTGCCGTGACAAACAATTTTTCCAAAACGATAAATCACACGGTTTCGACTAAATAGTTAATTAACTAGAATTTCTTTAGCTACATAATTAAGTAAAATTATAGTATTCACTGCCTGGAAAAAATCAGCCAATATGGAGAACACGATTTTTAACAAAATTGCCAGACAGTTTTATATCTGCTCTCGTTTTGGCGTAAAACAATAATATCACTAAAAAAACCCGTAGAAACAAGCCATCATGGCCTCAAGAGTCTTATACAACACGCGCTAGATGCCGCGTCTTAGGTAAGGAAACTGGCAGACGATAAGATCTAGATTGTTACGTGCGTAAACAACAATGTCGCCTTTAAGCGCGAGGCGCAAAAATGTGCGTGCTTTTTGGTATGCGATTAAGAGGGCGTGGTACATAATTCAATGCAAAAAGCATTAATCTATAACTGTAGGTTTCTTGAAGACAATTTAGAAAGTTAAACAATAGCAATCCTAGACAATAGCTGTAGCCAACGTTTTAAACAAAATTGTTTCCAGTGTTACGAACTTCTGAGGCACAATCTCTGACGCCAGAACCTCGTGCATTTAACTGCGGCGCAAGAGATCACGCGTAACGAATGAGTAATTCTGGATAAATATTTAGGCTACTCATAAAGTTGGCAAATACCATTATCTAGGATTGCCATTGACTACTTTATCCATATTGGCTTCAAATAAAGCGTAGAAATCAATTGATGTTTTCAGCGTTTATTTATCTACCACGCGCTCTTAACTTTCCGAAGGAAAAAGGAGGCTTATAAGATCACCTTTCTGTCTGTGTGTGTTTCTCCCTAAAAACTTTCTAAAAACTTTTTAGGTCTAAACAGCAGACCAAATTTCATCAAACTTTGTGCACATTTAGTTCTTTATAATTTGACTTAACTTTTATATAGGCCTATTTTGTTTACGCCGTGTTTAAATTTTCAAAATGGCGGCCGTTTTAACATTTTTCGATCAAGTTATATGTTAAAGGAACCGTAGTTTATTATTCCATCAAAATTTGTACAAAAGTACTACATACAAAGCTGGCTTGAATATTGTGTACTTAGTTCATCCTGTGTTTATATTTTCAAAATGGCGGCTATTTTTAAATTTTTAGCATAGAACTATATATCTTAGTAAATATTTTTCAGAATATTATCTAACTTGCCACACATAATTATAATACATATAAAGATAACTTAACTGTTCTGTATTTCGTTAATCCTGTGTTCATATGGCTTAAATGACGGCAATATTAATTTTTTTACGTATTATTCTATATATATATTCTGAAATTCTTTTCATAATTTCACCAAACTTGGTACACATTTACTGCATAAAAAGTTGACTTGACTTTTGTAAATTTTGTTCGTACTGTATTTATATTTTCTACGTGGTGGCCATTTTATATCTTTAAACATAATTATAATTAACTTAGTAAAAATTTTTCAGAATTTCATCCAACTTGGCACACATATATTATATACAAAGCTGACTAAATTGTTGTGTATTTCGTTCATTCTGTGCTCATATTTTCTAAATGTTAGCTCTCTCTCTCTCTCTATATATATATATATATATATATATATATATATATAGTTTGTTTTTTACATATTATCCTATATATGTTTGGAAATACTTTTCAGAATTTCACCAAACTTGGTACACATTTACTGCATAAAATATTGACTTGACTTTTGTAAATTAAATTTTGTTCATCCCGTATTTATATTTTCTACATGGTGGCCATTTTTATATCTTTAAACATAGTTATACATAACTTAGTAGATATTTTTCAGAATTTCATCCAACTTGGCACGCATATATTATATACAAAGCTGACTAAATTTTTGTGTATTTCGTTCATTCTGTGCTAATTTTTTTTTTAAATGTTGGCTATATATATATATATATTTATATATTATCCTATGCGTCTTTGGAATTATTTTTCAGAATTTCACGAAAATTCGTACACATATACTTCATAAAAAGCTGACCTAACTTCTGCATATTTAGTTCATATACTGCATGCACACAAGGGTGATTTGACTTTTGTGCATTTAATTCATGCAGTGTTTGTAATTTTAAAATTATGGTCATCTTTATATTTTAGCACAATGTTACATATCGTAGGATATATTATTTGCTGAATTTCATCAATCTTGCTACACGTATAAGGCACACAAATTTGACTTAACATTTTGATATTTTGTTCATCCCGTGTTCATATTTTCAAAATGGCGGCCATATTTATATTTATTATCAAGGTAATATATGTATTAGGAAATGTTTTTCTGAATTTAATCAAATTTTTGTATATTTTGTCAATTCCATGCTCACATTTTCAAAATTGCGGCCATTTTATTATTTTTGGCATAGTTAAACATATCTTAAACGATATTATTCTTAATTTTATCAAATTTGTTAAACAAATACTGCATATACAGATGATTCGACTGTTGTGTTTTTCGTTCACGCTGTTTTCATAAAATTATCGTGGTAGCTATTGTTTTATTTTTACATAATATGACTTATCTGATTAAATATTTTCAGGGATTTCATTAAACGTTTTGCACACAATACACACAAAGCTGACTTGACGTTTGCGTACCATTTTCATATGTTAGTAATATTTTTAAAACGGTGCCAGTATATCACTTAGTAAGCTTACTTATATTTTGTATATTTCGTTTATCGTATGTCTAAATTAATATTATTACTTAATATCCCTATATGTACGTAAGCGATTTTAACTTTCACGGCAATTTTCACCTACTTTGAGAATAGTAGGCTTAGCATTTATGCTGGTAACTTCTTGTCTCTTCATTGTAATTCTGTTTCCTAGAATTTTTATTACTGTTCACGTTATCAAATGGATACACTCCTTTTTAAACCAATTCTAATTTTTTTAACAATTTTTAGGAATTTCTTGACATTGTACTTTAGAAATATTATTTGACATTGTATGAATAATACTTGCCAAGAATTTAAATGCATTAATATTTCTTCAATGTACTCCATCATTTGCATACTTTTTAAAGGAAGTGTAGTTTTCGTCATTACTTGAAATTAAGTTAACTCTTTTTTCATTTTAAAAAACTATTTTCAATATTTTATAAACAAATTAGCATCTTATACTGATCAATTATGCATGTATGTTAGAATAAAATTAGGACTTCGATATTTTAAGTTAAACTTTCATGAACTGCTCCACGAAATTTTCCGGCTAAGTGATCATGTTCTTTTACAGAAACATAATTAAAATTAGTCCATATAATATGACTGTTAATTGCATTTCTGTAATATGATTCTTCTTTTATCGGTAGTATAATAATTAGTATTACATCATCATATATTTTTAAAACATGTTTTGCTTTTTCAATAAATATTTTCACAAAAATGTAATAGTTACAGCTATTCCTTTGTAAGTTACTGGGGGACTGTTATAGTTATTTTCATATATTATATAACAAAAGCTATCTGGTTCATGTTGTTGATATTTTTTGTACGTAAATTATCAGGATTTCGTTCACAAATACCTATATTTGTAAAGTACTCATTCGAAATCTGCATGTATAACAAATTGAACTCTCAACTATTAATAAAAATTCTTAAATTTAAATATTTTTCTTTATTCTAATTTATTCGTGATTTCTTCAATCTTTTACTTTTTAAAAATTTGTCATGCAGTTAAGCAAATTCTCGAGTGTAGCATTTCGATCACATCCTTTATTTAATATCTACTAACTTTCATTCTACTTGTGTGGTGTGGAACTCAGTGAAATATGGAAACTATAATAGTTTAAGATTATTGATGTACTATTGTGTGCAGAGATCGTCGTTTTCGTGATGACGCCATCCCCAAAGAGTGACAACACAGCTCCTTGGATGGACCGGGTCTGGACTGAGAAGGTTCTACGGGAACTAGAGAAAGAGCCATCACTGTCAATCACTGACTATCATGTGAGAGACGCGAGCAGCAAGGGTGACCAGTACATGAGTGAGATGGCTCGGATCTCTATTCAGCTGCAGCACGCCAGCAATAAAGTAACCAACATGTCCCTCGTTGTGAAGAAATTTCCACCAGGGGAAGAAATGCAGAAAAAACTCGCTGAGTCATCTGTGTTTCCAAACGAAATCAAGTCATTTAGTATTGTTTTACCCAGATACCAAGCTATCCTAGAAGATGTCGCTCCAGGAAGATTCAAGCCATTCTCAGCTAAGCACATCTATTCCCAGGAAAGAAGTCCGGTCTTCTTAATTGTTACAGACTTGGCTCCTGAAGGTTTCAGAATGGCGGACAGAAAACAAGGTCTGGACTTAAACCACTGCTTGCTTGTCATGAGGACACTTGGCAGATTCCACGCAGCATCTGTTGCGCTGCATGCCAGGGACCCGCAACTTATAGAATCGTTTAAGGAAAATGCATTCTTGGAAGAAGTCTTTGTTGATAGCATGGAGAATTTCTCGCAATCCAGCATAAATTCTCTTGCAAATATTGTGGAGTTGTGGCCAAACGGCGGAGAGAAAATGGCAACTAAGTTAATAAAGGTAATTGACAAGTATTACCAAAACTCAAGGCAACAACTTTCACCTGAAGGTAACAGATTAAACGTTCTGACACATGGAGATCTGTGGGTCAACAACATGTTATTTAAATACAACGATGATACTGGTGATGTGGAAGACGTCAGGTTTGTGGACTTTCAGCTCTCTTGTTTCACTTCCTGCGCCATAGACCTTCAGTATTTCATCCACACGAGTCCCAGAGATGACGTAAGAGTTGCTCATGAAGAGGATCTTCTCAGAGAATATCACAACGAACTGTGTTCAACACTACAGCTGTTGGGGCAAGCAGAGAAGGCTATAACTTTCCAGGAGCTTATGGACGAATATAAGAGGAAACAAATGTGGGGGTTCCTCACGTCACTAACAATTCTCCCGATTATCTTGGCAGATTCTGAAAACGCGGCCGATATCGAAGCAACTGTAAAAGGTATCGATCAGACAGAAGCAAGTTACGCTAGAGCAGCTAACTCTGGCTACGTTAAAATTATGAAGAGACTATTACCTATGTTCGAGAAAGAAGGCCTATTCTGACCGATGTATAACAGGTAACTTAAATACGCAATGTTTTGTATTTTTTTTAGAATATAATATTTAATTATTAGAAATTAGTGTTGTAATTATTTTTATATTTCTGTACGTATTTTAAAGTTTTCTGAGATTAAATAATACCGTAGAAATAGAATCGTTCTTTAAAACAAAGTTTTGGTATTAATAAAAATAAATACATAGTATACTATTTCCCTACTTTCAAACCTCTTTCTGTATTAACCTTTAAATATGTTGATTATTTAGACAAAATTTTTAATAGCCGGATTTCTCTGTCAATCACTGTTTCAGCAGTCTGACCAGCATCATCTTACTACTGTGCACAATATTGTAGTGTCTAGCAGTTCTAACATTTCTCTGCTAGTGAAGGAACGTGACAGTAGTATCTAAATGAATAACAAAAAATTAAAAGACTCAGAAAAAACTATCTACAAAATCGAGCCATTATATACACGGGCTGTATGTGTAGATTTTGATCATACCATTATATACTGAGTGAGTCTGGCTGAAAGGGCAATATTCTATAATGTGGTAGCACTGGTCACTGTGATCAAAAAAGTTCATAAGCACATGGCGTCGATTTGTGACGGCTGTCTTGATAAACCTGTTTGAATGAAAAATATCACTGATAGCCCGTCATTTTAATCTTATCGTTTTATTCGCTTTAATCTTCTCGTTTCATATTTTAATAAACGAGAAAATCCGTACATACGAGTTCTGTATTATTTTTAATGTGTTTTTCGAGAAAAAAAAAATTATATTTACAACAAATTTTTGTCTAACATGCCTTTCCATGGCATATATATCACGATTCACACAACCTGTCTTTTCATTTCGTGTCGCTCTTTAGTCCAGTGACATGATTTCACAATAAATTCTAAAATATTCCACAATCAGCTTCAATGAAATTGTCTACTCGCTAAAGAATGTGATATGTTGCCCGTTTAAGGTCATCATGATGTTCCTGAATACCAACAAATGCATCCATTATCCGAGCGAGCAGTTCGTCTCGTGTATTAACTTTACGTCGGTAGACTTCACCCTTCACACAACCCCATAAACAATAATCTAAAGGGTTGAGGTCGGAAGACCTTAATAGCCAAGGAATGGGACAGCTAAAAATAGAGAGAGAAAAGTATGTTATACATAATGTATTACATTCTCCTTGTCAGGGTTATCAGTGATATTCATTCAAACGAGTCACATATTACACCACGTTCATATGAAATGTTTTGAACATATAGACCGGTACTATCACGTGTCATAGAATATTGTCCTACCTCCCGACTCATCATGTGTAGTATATGCAAACACACACAAACCTAAATATATATGTGTGTGTATACGGTGTCACATATGAAATATGACCCTTATATTATTTGAATTGACAATATATTTAACTTGTTTTAAAAGTCACAGAAACATATATTAACTACTAATTGTGTAATGTTATGCTAAATTATGATTATTTTGAGTATTTGTAATATTTTACTGCATTTTAAGAGCCCCGACGTAATGTAATTTACATGATGACATGGCGATTCTATGCCAAGAACGAGTCACAAACTAATATTAAATGGTTTTATTCAGAATTACAATTACAATTAATGTAATACTTTTTTTGCTGATTGTAATTTATTTACTATTTGAGTAATAATTTCACTATATCTTTGTTTATTTGTAATACTTAACAAATATTCGCTACTGTAATTAAGTATTGGAGGGTAAGACTTAGTCCCTATTTTCATGTATGCTACAGGGGCTATATATATACATATATATATATTTATTTATATATATTTATATATGCATACGCCCGTACTGAATCGTTTTAATTTGGGCACACCCTAATGGTAGCATATGTGTTAGTACCATCAAAAAGAAGTACAGGTTACAGGTTCGCAGGCCACGTAAGAAAAGGGTCGAGCAGTAGGACCTAGCAGTAAATATTTTATTAGTGAACTTCAAGAACGAAGAGGATGCCGAGATAAGTCATTTTGGCCAGATAAGTCAAATACTGGAACTTTACCTTGTCACCCGAATTTCAGTATATTGTTGCAAATTATTGTGTCTAAATGTATTTTCAGCTGATTATGAGTGTTTTCGGGATGATTAAGTTGAACTTTTTAGGAAGTTAAATTATTTATTTTTCCTAGTTTCTGATATTCATGGAGGATAATCGAAACTTGTACCCAGAGTTCCTGGGAGAATTGTTCTATGAAAATTTCCAGCCGAGGAAATATTTGAGACATTTATTGAGACTATTATTTGAACCCTGGGAACACGTTTCAAGAATTTTGAGTGTTATTATTTGCAATTGATTTATTTAACTTTGGATCACGAACATCAGAAACAGTTTGGTTTTTAATGCTATGTTTTAATTTTGGATTTCAGTCAGTTTCCTCACAAATTTTCAAACGTTTTCTAAGAGTCAATTATATTCTATTTGAAGTCATAATTATGTTTCATTTGTTATGTATGTGCTATGTTAATTTGGATAATTAGGTGTCACAATCTACCCACCTACACCTACATCACCCTGAATCTACAACATATTAACACTACATATTGAAGTACTCACGGAATATAGATAATGTATTTATCACAGAAAATGCAATAAATAATAATTATTGCTATATATATATATATATATATATATATATATATATATATATATATATATATATATATATAACAAACTCAACTTGAGCACACAATCAAGGACAGAAACTTACTATGCAATTATTTTCATATATTTGTATGAATCACTCTCAGAGTAAATCCGTTATTGGTACATATCTTACAATTTCCTGGAATGATCCATGAATAATATTCAGCAAACATCACTACTACAGACACATTTTAATAACACCCATGGTTTATTTTGATTTCTCTCTACAACGAACACAAGCACAGGAAGCAAACACTAAGAGAAAAAATACTTTACCACGTCTCTTTTTCAAGAGTTTATGCTGAGTGGGGTTACGAGTGAGCTCGGCCGAGTGCAGATCTATGTCGGTGCGCGGAGTCGGTCGCTCGAAAGTGAAACTGACGAGTGCCAATGGATACTTTATTGTGCCTCCTTTATACTGTATACTTTCTTAACGTCGAACTCCCGTGTGAATACACTGCGTATTGTTTTGCAAAAAGGCCTTATGCCCTTGAAATCCTCGAATGGATTGACACCGCCCTACAAGTCGCAGAAGACAAACTAGTGGCCATTCAACTACATCGTTCCCTGAACTGTGTATTTCTCAAATTTGTCTCATCTGGACAGTGTTGAGAGATATTACAGCGCACAAATGTGATAACATTATGTCTGCAGACCAGTAGAGGACTCACATTAGTAGAGAACTAGCGATTGTCTATTTAAAATTTGGATGAATTTCGAATTTACCTATAGAATTTGACAATCACAGACTTGTTACTGTATTAGCAATCTATGTACGAGTCGTAAATTTGCAAAAATGAAGTTTGGAATATGAAATGCAAGTTTAACATAAAAACGGGAGTACGCATTGTAAAAATAGAAATAAAATGGGATATCACTTCTGTCACAACAGACCGCTACCATGGGCAACCACGAACATGTAGTTATTATCAGTCCACAACTCGTGAGCAGATTACATGTCCTAAGTTGCAGCAGAAAGACAACATGCGACATGAAGGTGGGGAACGCACAACACGGCTGGTACTAACTTAGACTACATCAGAATACCTGATTCTACACGTTCACAAACTGAATTTTCAGAACTTAACCACGAGAACACAAAGGCCTGGTTCAAACACCCGTTGGAAAGGAATCGACATAGAAAGCAGTTAACCTTAGTTCGTTACTAAATGAGTCACGTAATACGGTGGCAGGTACGTCTACTGGCAGTGATGTGACTAAGGACGTCCAGATACAACAGACACACACCGAGAGACTCGTAAATAAGCACCGGTGTATCGAAATCATGGGCAAACGAGATAGAAATGGACCTGAAAGTAACTAATCCTAAAAGGACATACAAACGTGACTTTTGGGCTAAGAGAATAAATACCGTACGGAAATATGTCATAAATTGATAAAAAATACGTTTTGATAAATTTTTTATCTTAGTGGGAGGGAAGTGGGCGGAGTTTGAGCTCGACCGCCCGGATTACATCGCCAAAAATTTACAGCACTATCGGTGGTGAACAGCAGCCAAACAACAAGGGGTCAAGTTTCCAGGCGAGTGTCCAGACCTGTTCTTCTACGGCCGTGGTCTAGGTATATTATTCTATGTATAATCTATTGAAAAAATGAAGGCTAACAATAAGAAAAAAATATTTTTTGGTAATATATGGAAGAACAATAAACCCTGCATGAAGCTATTGAAGCAGAACATTATTTTGTTAAATCAGCGTATGGTATTGCAAATATGTTTGTGCTAAGTTTATTTATTGAAAATTCAGGCGAACATTCATTTGAAGCTATCACTCAAATTTAGTGTATAAATTTTCTGCCTACCCAGATGCCCATTAACTGTGTACCGACTGAGCTATTTCAAATACAAAGAGCAAATAATTTAAGTTCGTTGGGTATTCAATCATTGGCCAATTTATTTGCATGTCTCATAATTAATTTTAAAAGGGCAACATACGTCATTATCATTTACAGTTTTGTCTCTTCTTCTTTATCCAGCGAACAGTACCTTCGGTACATGCAATGTATCATTTTATTTCGAAAGTATGAGTATGGTACTAGTTAAATTCATGTCAGTTGATACAGAATTTGTCACAAATTCCTTTGTATCTTTTGGTTCTATTCAGGTTTCTTTTCTTATTATTTTCATAACTGTGTGTGTGTATGTATGTGTTGTAGATCTTGTGCAATTAGGAATATAAAAATACCTTTGCAGTATTTTAGTGGCGCGAAACTTGGTGGCCAAATATCCGGCAAGGACGAATAGGTTTTTCTTATTTGACCTTGCTAGAATATTATGAGCAGTGGGGAAACACGTTACTTTTTACGTAGTTCACTCGCAGTGTGGAGTTGAAATTGAAATGCTGAAATGAAGTCTTAACTAGAAGGGTTTGGCGAGGGGGGTTCCCAAACGTTGACCCACAGTTTTGCTGAGATGGGGACCAATCATGAGGGCAATGTAAAATGTGAAGCCACCTATACAGCTTACAGTAATGCGACTATATCAAATGACATCTCTGCAGGAATATTTTGTGAGAATATATCTCTAAGTGAATCAGTCAGTACTATTGTATTAAATGAATATGAAAGAGAGTTTCTTTTGTTGGAAGATATGGAAGGACACCCAGTAGGAAGACATAACTTGACACAGTTGAGACCCTACAGAAAGCCAGTAGTGTAGGTGAAGTTATTCGGCTGTAATGCATGTCGAATACTGCTTTAGAAGAGCTCACATAATTGTTTTAACATTATCTGTAGGGAAGTCAATACACTTTACAACCCAAGTAAATTGAGATGCAAACTAGACTATATAAAAGAGTATCTGCACGTATGTTATAATCTGCAGTTGAACAATTTTATATTTCAAGTATGGCAACTGTTTTATTGTTCAAATATAGTGTGTTATATGTCAAGGGTATTATGTATTTTTTATAATGTTGTTCATTATGTGTGTCTCATGTTTGATGGATAGTTGTGGCTGCCACTTAACATACATTCGTGTACCTACTATGTTGGGGAAATGTGATGCTGAGCATTTTATACGAGCTTGTCGAGAGTACCTTCTAGATTGACTGCAAAAACCAAAGCAATGTTATGATACATGCCCTGGCTGGAGTTAATGTATGTATACGTATTTTGTTAACCTTAGAATGGAACAGTATATTGATCTCAAATCCTACTTTTGGTTACTGCCAAATCTGCTAAGCATTGTTACTTCAAACGTAAAGCAAGTAAATAGTTAAAACCTGCAATTTTCTGAAGAAAATAATGCAAGCAAGAGGACAGAGGCGAACAAGTAAAGAAAAAATAGCAAGAACATAAAGAGATGGGACATTAATTGATTTTGGCCCTCGTATAATATTTGTGAGTTTTCTATAGGGATATGGGACAGTTCTGTTGATCAGGGTTTTCTTTTATCAGATATCCAATTTAGATGTTTTATTGTGCTGATGTTGCGATTCTCATTGTTACTTAGTTACTTTGATTTGATTATTTTGAGTCCTGTTACTTTGATTTGTTTATTTTGAGTCTTGTATGTAGCTTGGTGATAATCCACTTCCTTTTTGAAGTTTGTGTCTTGCATGGCAACAAATAAAGTATCATTGTCTTGTCGCATCATGTCAGATTGTCTGGTCTTCTCATTGATCCTTGTGCGTAATGTGTGTTGTGTCGTAAGAATGTTTCAATTGTTTGACAGTATTGTTAATTTGTAAAGTGTTGGAATTTTGGAGATTGTGGATTTATTTATTGCTGACGGAAGAAGCAATGGCAATGACTTGAAGCAGTGGCTTCACCAATTTCCTATAGTTTTGAATCAGAGTTTATTCTATTTCAACAGGATTATGACTATTATTGAACCAACAATGTTACACGTCTGGTATTATTATCTTAATATGGCAATTGGTCTTAACTAAATATTTATATAAATTAATAATCGTTAGACCACGAGCTCAAGACATTATTGTGGATTGTGTGATGATAACAGTTACGGGCACTGGAAACTTTATCACAGTGATAGATAGTATCGAAGACAATGACTATGTGTTATGCTTATCAAGATGCAGATGTGGCATTCCGAATATAGTTGGGTAAAATCACTGGAGAATAGGAGAGAATACAGTTGCCGCTTTTTGTGCCAAAAGCTTCATTGGACTAACAACCGCAGGAGGAATCAATTACTCATCGTCGTAAGGTGATTGTGGAAAGTGGCTGATGACAACTACCATTCTTCTAGCTACGAGATCAACTCATCAACTAGATCGTCTCTGATTATTTTCTTAAACTATTAACACGTAACTTTGATCTGTGCCATGAATTGTGAAGATTATTGATGACAAATGTGATAATAATATTTGCATGTTTGTATTCGTAAAGTAGTAAGAATAATGCTGCACATAATTTTGAATAGTCTTAAAATTCCTGCAGCATTGAAGGGGGGCTTCTGTGATGGTTACATCCCAGATTGTTATTTTTTTTGTAAATGTATTTACATGCCCCAGTATCAAAAATTCAATTAAAAATTAGTTTGTTTATATTTTAAAGTTACAATATGCCTAACATAAATTTATTTATATCAGAAAATGTGTGAATATGATTTAGTAACTCGGTTGTAATATTTTTTTATCATTGGATTTAAATTACTATGTACCGACTGAGCTATTTCAAATACAAAGAGCAATTAATTTAAGTTCGTTGGGCATTCAATCATTGGCCAATTTACTTGCATGTCTCATAATTAATTTTAAAAGGGAAACATACGTCATTATCAGTTTTGTCTCTTCTTCTTTATCCAGCGAACAGTACCTTCGGTACATGCAATGTATCATTTTATTTCGAAAGTATGAGTATGGTACTAGTTAAATTCATGTCAGTTGATACAGAATTTGTCACAAATTCCTTTGTATCTTTTGGTTCTATTCAGGTTTCTTTTCTTATTATTTTCATAATTGTGTGTGTGTGTATGTATGTGTTGTAGATCTTGCGCAAATAGGAATAAAAAAAACTTTACATACGCAAGAAATGTTCGCAAGTGTTATTCACGGCCACACACAGTCATCAGATGAATGGGACGAAACCAGACCCACACTTCAGTAGCGCAGTAGCGGAACTGGCCTACGTGGTCATGATTCATGGTGAATCAAAGCGCAGTGGAAGATTAGCTGCAGGAGAGTATCGCGCAATATATCCAAACAGGCGACATCCCGCGCATACAATGTTTGCAAAGAATCGTCCATCGCCTGCGTGATACGGGAAGTCTCCTGCCGCAACTGACGTGTACATGCGACGAAGCGTACATCACACTTTTAAGAAACTTTTCTGAACAGAGTCGACGATGAACCATCAACCAGCACTCGTGCAGTCTCACGTGCATCAGATACATCTCATGTGACGGTGTGGAATGTGTTGCACGAGCAGCAACTTCGACCCTACAACCCACGTCGACAGCAAGCATTACAGCCACGTGACTTTCCACCCAGATATTTGTTCTGTACGTGGTTTCTGCAGAAGAAAGCATGTGAGACCGACTTTTCGAGGTGTGTTCTGTTTGGCACACCATGTTTATTACAATAGCCATGCGTGGACGGACGAAAACCCACATGCGAAGGACGTAACATTTCACCCAGAGAGGCTTTCTGTCATCGTGTGGGCTGGCATAGTCCATGATCACTTATCAGGGCCATACATGTTACCAGCGCGTATTGATGGCTATTTGTAACAGCGCTTCTTACAATATACATTTCCCGAGTTGCTGGAAGACGTATCATTTGCGATACGTAACCACATGTAGCTACAGCACGATGTGGCATAGTCACATAATACTCGTGCTGTTCGTGAGTACCTCAACCAAGTATTTCCAAAGAGGTGGATAGGTAGGGTGGCATGCGCGCTCCCCTGATTTGCCACCCCTGGACTTCTACTTGCTGAGTCACGTGAATTGTCTAAGTCAACGAGACTCCAGTGAACACGTTGCAAGAACTCGTGGCACGCATTGTATCAGCCAGTGAAGTGATCCGAAGAAATGCCAACATTCTCCAGGGTGTGCAGTTGCTCTTATAGCAACGTTACAATTCCTGTATAAACGAAGGTGGCCAGACTTTCGAGCATCTGTTGTGCTAGTATAGTACACATTATGAGTTGCGCATTCTACGTACATTGCGTGTTCAAAATACATTGCGTTTCATGACTAACTAGCGCAGCATGCATTAGTAGATAGTATATATCTGTTCTAGGATAAGGCCCTAAAAAATTAAAACTATTAAAAAATTGACAAATAATAAGTCTGTTAGAATGTTCCTCTAAAAACCCCAGACAATTAGAATTTAAAAATTAAATATCTTTAGAATACTTTCAGGGTATATGCTTGAATACCCTGATGTTTTTAGAGGAAGGAAACCAGGCGGGTAAATATTTACCCACCTGAAAAATATAATAAGATCATTTATTTATTTATTTTTTATACTTTTTGCACACCTAATAATATCGCGAGTTAATTGATTTTTTTTATTTTATTATTTATATTATTTGTAAATTTTGAAAATGTTATCATTTTTAAGATTTTGTTTTAGAACACACACACATACACACACATCAACAAACCACACCAACACACACACCAACACACCAACACCAACACACACACACGCACACACACACACACACATATATATATATATATATATATATATATATATATATATATATATACACATTCTACTCTTGCATTCAAATATCATGTGTATCGCGTATTGCCTACCTGTCAGTATTCACATTTTCTATTAAACATTTACTCGAAAACCGTTGACTTGAGGGTGTTGTGACAAGGCTACCATTTTTGGTAGTTGGTGTTTTACCCAACAAGCCGTGGCTTTTAATATCCATCAAATGCGATAGCAACTAATTCGAGGGCGAAAAAACGTGTGACCAACCCTATAATTTAATGTAGGCGACATTTATTTTACACTTTTTTTTTGCAAATATTGCAGATCTTGACACTAATAAACCCCACTCAGAAATCCATTATTCCAGTTTCATTAATTTTTAATCTATTAATAAAATTCAGTTGACGAATTCAGTTTTCAAACGCGAATTTGACCCTTAATACGTGATCCAACGAAAAATTTGTTTTATATAAATTTACCTAATATTTTTACCATACATCACATCACAAAGTTTGTAACACACATTCATCAACACGCTGAGTATATGTGCACTACGTGGCAACATTGCACGGAGATAGTCTCCTCTGGTGGCCCACGATCAGGTATTATTTAATGTATGTTATGTCAAGTTAATGTAGAATCATGTTTGGACTGCAGAGGATTTTAACCTGGACCAATGACACGCAGGTCAGAACAGTAGTAATGAGAGAAGTAAGATATCTGTGGAGCGCGAGAGGGGAGTATATACAGTGCTATGTTGCCACGTTATGAGAGTAAAATATCATTGTACAACATCATGCCACTAACATTTTTGTATCCAATTCAGCCCAGGATTCGCGTGGTGTGCTTATAATGAGTTTGCTTCTATCCTGTATATATACGTGTATATATTAATATGTATGTGTGTATATATATACACACACACATTATCTGCAGGGACGTCCCAGTGGGTCTACTGCGCATGCTTGAAGGAACATAGTACAGACAAGGGAAGAGAGTGTAACGGCTTCACAGAAGAAAACCTAGAGTTACCCCCAGCCCTCGTAACTGGAATAGGGAAAGTGATTCTTTAACCGAAGATTGCCGAAGGTTTACGCCTCAGTCGAACAACAAATGCAACAAAAATATTTATTATATTGGGATATTTACAAATAAAAAAAAATAATGTATACATGTACACTAACGCATGCTGATAATAAACAGTCATTTTGATTTAATATGATAAAAAATGTAATAAAAATTATATAATGAACATGGCATTACTGGGAAGTCCGTTTTCAATCTCCATCATATTTTTTTGAACCGCCATTACCGTTCGTAATTGTGTACGTGAAATTCATACGTTCTGATGCAGGTTTCATATTAATTTAATTCGTCAATGTCGATTTGTTTTAAAGATGCCTAACTGTAAGCGCTATATTTCAGCTTTTATACGCTATACGACATATAGCATTAAACGAAGGTAAACAACCAATACAATGGGGCCGCGGTGTCCGAGTTGTCAGAGCACTTGCCTCCCACCTAGGCGATCCGGGATCAACCCCCGGCTCCGGCCAGGTCGTTCCTTGGAATTTCCCAAATGTTGCTGGCCGGAGGTTTTTCTCGGGAATTTCCCTTTAACCTCGTCCCTCTCATTCCGGTGCTTATCCGTCTTACTGCCTCAATCCATGTCAGCGTATGGTTATGCAGATTGCCTGCTAAGAGCTCCCTTTAATAAAAACCTGCATTCGGGGTTCGATATTCTGATACTCCGGTATCCTGCCAATATGATATTTATTTTAACCAAAATATATACTTTAAAAAGAAAAACTACATAGTAATTAATGAATAAAAATATAATTTAGCTAAATTAAGGCCTGGTTTCACTAACCTCTGTTAAACATTTAGCATTCGTTAAAGAGGATTTAACCGAAGATTTAACGTGTTAAATCTTCTATTAATTCCCTTTAACCAACATTAAATGCTTAACAGAGGTTGACGAAACCGGACCTGAGTGTTATGAAGTTGAGGGGGCGATTTTAGTCACAGATTAAACTACTTCCGTCGTTTTCGGCGAAAATTAATGTTCTTGGTGTACAGCATGGGCGTTTGTTCCGTTACCCCTTAACACCATTGCAGGTGCTCACAGTTTGCTTGGTCGCTCAATGTCCTGTCCTGCTTAACAGTCGTGACATGGTGCAACTTAAAAAAAATGGCCAAGGTAAAAAAAAACAACGTTAGTTCCAAAATTATTTCATCCACGGCTTCTCTTTTTCTTAGCATCTGGTAACGATATTTCACGAGAATTACCTCACGAGTTTATTCGTGTTTGGTTCATTACTAGCGTGACGAACACAAAACCATTTACACATGTTCAGCTGTCTGGGACCTACAAATTCCATACACAACTGCTACGATATGTACGCAGAATGCTAGCAACAAACTGATCTGTGATTTTAACAGTATTGTACTTGTTGTTTACAGTGAATGTCCACCATAGTCTGCACGCTGAACACATCACACGGATATTCGCAGGATTGTTTATTATCTAGGCTGTGTGGCTGTGTTCTAGGCTCTGTATATCCAAACGGTACGTCCTAGACAGTTGCAAGAAGACATTTTTTGTTACACGGGTCCCATTTCTCAAATTACCATTTTCAAATGTTCGAAAATTGTGATGGTAAAATAGTTATATGCAATAAGAGTTTAGCCACCCCTATTATTTTCATAAATATGGAAGGTATCAAATTGTATTTTCTGTTGATTTGAAGGTCCCAACAACATTAAGCAATGCTGAAAATATAGTTTTTTTATGTCATTTTGTTTCTGAAATATTGGGAAAATACGATTATAAATTTTGACGTTGAAATACTCATTACTCCTTTAGTACTAAGTTTATGCGAAAAATGCAAATGATAATTTGTGCTTGTTTTTTTCATAAGGTATCGCCTGCCGGAGTTTGTTGGTGTTATTCAGTAACATGCTGTATAAATTGAACCACCTTTGCGGTAGCAAAAATCAGGCTCAACATGAATTACAAAAAAAGCAATGTAACATACATTACCAATGAACCTGAGTACATGAACTAGGGTTACTAAGAAAGTAAAAGCGTAATGAACACCTGTTCTTCTAATTTTTCACACCATAAGGTTTCATAAACATGCGCCGTAAATTTCATCAGAAATCAAACAATGGGTATATCTTATAGTTACAATGTTTTAAACAAACCGTCCCAATATACAAACAATAAATGCATTTTAGCATCAAGTTTTAGTCGGACCAATACAATCGTGAAACTTGCGTTTATGATACGGAATGGTGCTCCAACGCACGTAAGTAATTCACAAAAATTCACTATGAATACAATTAATAGAAATATAGTGAGCTAACTTAATAATATTGTAATTTAAACAGCCTCTATCAGAACAAACGTGCCCAACGCAAACAGCGCCAACATTTCATGTGTGGCATGAGTATTAAATGTGTTTTCCAACGGAAAATCAAATTGTTCGAAATTCAAAAAGGCTACCTCAAATACATTCAATATTCATGACACGTCGTCATGCTCCAATTTGATTGTCTGAAATCAGTAACAGGAAAATTTCATAAACTACAAACAACTAGCTGAAATAAACACCGGGCTACAAAAGCTTTGAGATAAAGGGTCATAACGGTGCGTGATATCCAGAAAGACTTTACAAAAACTAAGCAACAAACAACATGACGAGCTAACTTATCTCTAGCACACTTTACTACCAAACAGAATCTTTATTACACGCAATACAGAAAAGTTAATTTGGAAAAATCGACTAGAATCAAACAACTGTACTAAACACACTTAACGGCAGCAGCCACCATGCACGTCCTAGGGGAACAAGTTCCCAACCTAACACACTACGTTTTAACCCGAAACAGTAAAGAAAAGAAGTGAACGAACGGCCCGACACAAGCACGCCCGCTAAACCTGGCCAGAGCATAGCAACTGCGCAGGCGTAGTAAAGAGGAGAGGGGGACAAACAAGAGAACAGAAGTACGCTAGAGAAGGCACAGAGGTCGCGAATAGAGCCAAAAATTACTCAATTAGTCTATATCAGTTCCAAAAGAGTCCGCCACGTGTCACCCTCGCCGCACTGAGCACCAGACGGTGCTATACACACACAAATATGTGTATATATATATATATATATATATATATATATATATATATATATATATATATATATATATATATATATATATATATAAATTAAATTCTGACACTAATCAAAGGTGGTGTGCCATAAAATAAAAAAAATATTACTTCCTGTTATTTCTGTGTGGAGTGGTTTTAAGTGCCAAACATACGTACACAAATGCAGCGGAACGGTAAAATATAATTTATTGTATTTATAAAAATATATTATATTTTATCGCTGACTTATGCTATTCGTAAAATGAACGAAACCTTCAAAAATTTGTCAAGGGTATTTTTTTGCCTATTTTTTCAACTTTCTCTTTATTTTGAACACTTCGATAAAAGCATTTGATTTTGTTATACCAATATGGCTTGCTTTCTGAGTGTGAGGAAGAAAGTAAACTGAGATGTAAGGGTGCTGCTGACCAGCGCATATAATGCAGTATCTCCCAGTGGCGTATCGTGGTAGTGTTTCAAGGCATGCGGTGCTAAGAAGTGACTATACACAACAAAGAGTTGTCTTTGGGATAATTAGACATGTAGGAGCAGGTACACTCTTCTTCCAGTAGCGTACAAGAGACATGTAACGTATTCTCTTATGACACTCCTCGGTCTACACAACACACGTTTATTGGATATGACAGGTAGGCAGATTGAGTCCACGTGACCTAAGTGTATAGTCGGAGCTTATTTTGCATTACTTGGGCAACGACTACGATACGCCACTGGTATTTCCTTCACGCGCAAGCCAATCAACTAGCGTGCAGCGATGTTAGGTTTAATAAGTTTTGTATTAGGCTACATCGCTGACGATATTTTTTTTAAATCAAGCGAATACTAATTATTTATTTTTTTCTAAATCTACTGGTATATTCCACGATAGGGCAATCTGAAAGGGTGTTGTAAATAATTTTTATGTGGCTTTGAAATCATTGAAGTTCGTGTTGGTATGGACATGAAATAATAAGAAGCACGCTAAAGAGAATCGTCAAGATAGGAATATCCGCAACTCATTACCACACGCTTCAACTGCAAGTACAGAGTCCTGGTGTACCTTATTGCCGATATAACGTTGCACAATCTTGGAGCACGATACGTTACAAAACTATTTTACTCTGCGTTGTGCAGCAGTAGCTTGTAGCCTTGTAATCGCGCTGTAATCTTATCATTATCTAACCGCTATAAAACATTCGGCTCACCTATTGTGGGAAATCACTATCTTCTCATGAAATGTACGTGTTTATACCACGCTTGTCGAGGATATAAGCAGAGCAATAATTGTGCGCATTCACATACTAGTGTCTGTATTACGACAGCAGACGTTGTTCAAAGTGCTGGGCTGACCTGTCATCACATTAACTGGACATTTAACAAACATGTAAGTATTACACTAAATTAACATAGTCCTACGTGGAAACACGTACATTTTGGCGCATTTGGATCATAAGGGCATATGTGTGGCTCTACGTGAAGTGGGTTACTAGTGTCTGCATACGGCCATTCTTGTCATACGAGATTCTCTAATATTATACAACTATCAACATCTCTAAGAAACTCTTTATTTGTCCAACTTCACGCGTTATTTAAAAAAACCGATGATAGTCACATAATTAGTTTAAACCGAATTGTACTTCAGCAGTAAAAATACTTTAGAAGGGTAGGAGAATGAGTTTATCTTTAACGTTATTCATTTATAAATGTATGATAATCTTTAGCATTAAACACTTCTCCAGCAGCTTCTTCATTCAATTATGCTCGAATATTTGGAAGTTAAGACGTAACGGCCCACCGTTTTTGAACGGCATCTGAGTTTATTATGCCAAAATCAGAAAGAAAGGATTACCATGAGCTACTTTTCAGTCACTTTACCCCCACATTGTCTCTCCAATAAATATTAATGAGATTTTTAAATGTTTGTTGCAATGGGAGTTTACAATTAGAATACAGTATATTGGTTTGTGGACATACGCTATTGCTCATGTTTTGCTGATCAAACCTGTTTTGATAACAAATAAACAGATTTATGTTTAACAGTCTCGGCAGAACACCAGCCAACATCACTACAAGGTGTTCAGCCAATCAGGAGAATACTTGCCTCTCATTGGCTGAGAGCCCAGTCATTCACACATGCTTTGCCACTATTGGCCGAGCAGCTTAAAGACCATCCAGGTAATAAACGCCCCAATTTTCTAGCGAACTTCATTCGCATCTTGGTGTTCCGACCAACTGTGTCTCAGCCTGAAGACAGGGATGGATTGCAATCTCCGAAACGTTGCACTTTTTCGTTGGTGTTAACTTGTGTTGTGTTGTCTATTGTCTTTTGTTTGTTGTCCACTGTTCAGTGTTTTTGTCTGTTTCCATCTTTATTCATATTGGGAATCTGGTTCTATATTTGTGTATGTCTTTTGTGTCCGAGTGTTGTGTCGATATTCGACTGAATTCTATCTTTAAAATTCTTTGCTGTCTAATATAACAATTATTAAAAAAACGGACAAACTTCCTCTGGGATAGCTTTTTTTCCTATATTCGTGTGGGTTTTATATTTGTCTTTTTTTTTCGTTTTCGTACTTTGTCATTCAACACTTATTTTATCAGCAAAACGTGAGCAGTGGCGTATGTCCACTAACCCATAAATTCTAAGTTAAGTAAAGTCATTTTTGGAGCACGAAATGGTAAGAACAAGTTACAAAAACTCACTCAAAGTTGTAGTTAACAAAATTATCTCATTTTCATGTGAAAATAAAAGCAGGAAAGATCACAACACACAGTGTTTGTTTCCAGTGTATATGTAATATTGTATTAGTTGTACGAAAGTAAAATTAATGTCTTGGTTTCAATTAGTTCTTACCTCTCTTTCATTTTTGTTTTTCTATTGATTCACCAAAGATAACACACACAGGATTATAATAAATGAAACAATGTCAAGAACCTTCTCTACAACTAGGAATTCAGAACAAACTGCACATCGAAAATTGTACACTTTCCAATGGCCAAAACACAATAATTTTACATTAATTCAAACAAACATTGTCTTGTGGACACAATAAAAAATAAAAAAAACATTATTACAACATGAAACGAACTTATTAATTTCAAAATCAAAACCTATTTGGCTGAATTTTTTATTCATAAAATATTAACAACTATCGTTAATGAGTAAAGGAGACAATTTATAAATTGGTCTTACAGGTTCCCAATTCCCAGTTATAACAGTAACTTCTCTAACCGCCCTATCTTTACCCGGATGAAAATTCACTATTTTTTCTATCTTCCACTTTAATGGCGGTAAATTATTCTCTTTCAAAGAACCAATGTGTTAATTTTCAAATTAGGCAGTGGAAAGTTTCACTTTTATCTCTGTTGCAAAGTATGTAAGTATTCCGAACGCCAGAATTTCCAGACCCTTCGCTTTGATTTGGCAAGGAGGTACCGTAAACCATTCTTTGACAATTTTCGGGGCCACTTTGACTATTCAAAATATTATTTTTTTGGTTATCTGGTAAATAAACAGATAATCTGAGAAGAGTATTTTTGATAATTCCTTTTATATTTATAGCTAATGTTTGAAACTTTCGTCACTAAACAATATAAAAACCAAAATTTTGAGTTGTCAAAGCTACCCCGCAATGTCAAAGTAACCCCGGTTTACAGTACCAACGACCCAAATGGTTTTCCACAAGTTCACTTAGATCTCGCTCAGGTAAACCAATAAGAGGATCACCAATAATAAAATGACCTGGGGTAAAAACTTTACATTCCGAAGGATCTAGTGACAATGGGCACTGTGGTTTTGAGTTCAGTATTGTCGTGGCGAAAAAAACTGCTATTTTCTCAAACGTAAGAATTTACTCCCAATGACTTGTTTCGTGAGTAATTTAACTGCTTTGACAACTGCCTCCCAGAGGCTTCCAAAATGAGGAGCTGCTGGTGGTTTGAAATGTTACACAACTTTGAAGTCATGAAAGTGGTGTATATTATGCCACGAAGGCCCAGTAAAAAGTGCTTGATGATTTTTTTAAGTGTCGACTCGTTCCAGTAAAGTTGGTGCCTTGATTTTTAATTAAAATTTATTCAGTGTAAAAACTAAAAATGGTAACTAATTTATGAATATGTGTCGAATAGAGTTCCGTTCAATGACACAAACCATTAAAGAGCCGCCAAGAATGATTCAGTACACAAGGATGATACTGCCTCTAGATGGCCAACCTTCGTTGACATGCACAAAAAATATAGTGGTAGCTTTTGTCTACTGGAACCTTTAACGTCTTCATTTGTCTAGTTGATAATGGGCCTGAAAAATGTATGCCATCATTCAGAAAAAGGACACTCTTGGGAAACTCTTATAGTAGGAAGATTTCTCGTGAGAGGTGTGAGCATTTTGGATAACCATCTAAAACAATTATCACATTGATGAACACTAAGCCGAATAATCCGCCTAACGCCTAGTATCCAAAATTGGATCTGTACAAGAAATTGTAATGCCTTGGGTCCAGCATAAAGATACCCTTTATGGTATTGTCTTATAATTAACTAAGATAGATGACATTTCCCTGGAAGAATTACCGGATGTTTTGACATTTCAGGTATCGGTGAATGTTGCAGAAGGCCGCCCACCCTGATGACACACATGAGATCGAGGATACACTTTCTTTAAATTGCTCGAGCACTCATTTTTCCTAAGTAACTCTTAAGTCCTCTGAGAAAACATCATTTTGAGCAATATGAACCCAAATCAATAATGCTGACTTTAATTCGTCAGATCACTACAATTTTTAATTAGAATGAGATTGTTTTAAGAATCAAGCTTTAGCTCTTAGCAATCATAAAGTTACCGGTTTGGATTTAGTTAATGATAAAGAACCGTCTATAAATGTCAACATAGTAGTAACATTTTCCCGAACTGCTAGAACTTACACTCTTTGATATTTACGCTCAAAATTACTGTTCAGATCAGGCATTTAGCTAATATTTTTAGGCCAATTATCTTCAGAAACTTTCATCCACACAGGGTTATAGAACCACATTTCATTGTTCACGTGAGTGTCAGGAATGACAGCACATGGTGCAAGGTCTGCTGGGTTTCAAATTTATGGCACATAATGCCAAGAACTGAGCGGTAGAATTGATTGAATTGGATTATAAATAACCAAAATTAGTAAGTTCAATTGAAGAAAGGAATTTCCACATTCATAATCGTTATGTAACAGATATCAAGGTATGGCTTACCAACAAAGAAATTAAATTCACAACTCTCAACATTAAAAAACTCAATTACAAATGCAGTGAATTGCACAAGAGACGCCGAAGAGGTCATATTATAATGACGTTACAATGGCGTGACAAAAGCGACTGTTGGAAGGCTATGCCCAGAGTTGCAGAAATTATTGATGACGGTTTGGGAAGAGAGAGGATATTGGTTTCGTGTGATCAGGTCCTAACAAGTTATTTAGCGTTATGTATGTACGTGAAATATGAAAAGCTGCTTCTTCAATATGGATATACTTATAAGAATTTTTTAAAAATTTAAAACAGAAGCTAAGTTTTCTATGTATAAACACTCACGCCTTGATCAGCCAGGGTTAAGTTTAAGCATTGGGCTTAGGTAAATTATGTAACAGGTCAAATAAAATAGGAAAATTACGTTATACACGTACCTAAAATAATTAATTTCATATTCATGGTGTCAAGGTACGTTAGTTAATAAGCAATCCGAGCGAATCCGTAGCAAAATTCTAGACTAAAAAATGTGTGGCCAAATGTTGTACTGTGACAACTTAGCAATGAGTAGACTTGCTACTCTTGCGCTGCGCATATATCAAACTACCTAGGTTCTGACCAACATATTACGAGTGAGAGTTCAAGTACTGAGCAGTCAAGAATGAATTCACATTTGCTCAGGGAAACGAGCGTAAAATAATACTTGGACTCGGGTGGCAAGGGGTGACTTTCTTAGCACTGTGTTACCTAGTATTGCGCATTAATATTACCGTAGGTCATTTTACAACAAGTATTTTCGTCTCAATTCAGCCCAGAATTCGTGCGTGCGTGTGTGCTTGTCATGCTGTTGTATCTGGATGTACTGTATTATTATATAAATATATTTTTTGTAATATATATATCGACAAAATATATCGATTAATGTTTTAATTAACGCTTAATGCACGCCTCCACAGTAATGCTCTATGTGACTTATCAGCCACGTGCTTGTCAAGTTCAGTTGAGGGGAATACAGGAAAACTTGTGACCGATGTGGCTTGCAGTGAAGACACTGTCAGCGAATCCTTACTCCTATCCCCAATTCAGATGTATCCGATGCCTCATTTACATTAATACTCTCGTCGGCATATCGTCAAAAGTGATATGCGGTCCGGGAAAAGCGATGGGTCACCTTTATTCGTGGTCGTTATAACTTAAAAGTACATACTTTGACGTACGTAAATATATTTAAAACATTTACTGCGATAGTACGGAAACCTAGGGTGTAATGAAATAGTCTTCCTTTCCAAGAAACGAAAATAGTAACACTTTTTATTTTTCTAGCTCGTCGTGCAACCAATATTCGCAGCAAAATAATAAAGAATAGTACTAGAGTTTTGAATGCAATCTTTTTGATAACAGTACTTTGCAAACTTTTACTCACGCGATCCTTCAGACATTAATAGAATAATGTATTAATACGAAATTCATTACACAAGATAGAAATCATTTTTTGTTAATTAGTGTGATCATGTATTAAATTGTAGGCTTATAAACTTATTATTTGTTTGTTCTCAGAAGTCAAAGAATCCGTATTGTAATGGAAATCGACACCACTACTCCATGGATGGACAGAGCTTGGATGCAGAACATACTGCGAGATGTGGAGAATGATTCAACACTGTCAATCACCGACTACCAAGTTAACAACATGGGCAACAAGGGTGACAATTATCTCAGCGAAATGCAACGTATCTCCATAAACTTGGAATGCGCTGGAAACAAACACCGTAAACTGTTTCTAATAGCAAAGAAACTTCCTCCAGGAAAAGAAATTTTGAAAACCCTTAGCGAATCTTCTGCATTTCCCAATGAGATAAAAATGTTTAAACATATTTTACCTCAATTCCATTCTGCCTTGGAAGCTGCTGCTCCAGGAAAGTTCCAACCATTCGCAGCTAGACATATATACTCCCAGAGCAACTTTCCCTACTTCCTGATTGTTACCGACCTGGCCCCTGAAGGTTTCAGAATGGCCACGAGGCAACAAGGGCTGGACCTTGATCACTGCCTGCATGTCATGAAGACACTGGGCAGGTTCCACGCATTGTCTATTGCACTACATGACCGAGATCCACAGCTTATAGAGTCCTTCAAGGATAACTTTCTAATAGAAGAAGCTTCATCTCATTTAATGCAGACAGTGACAACGTCCGCGATATCTTCCCTTGCGAAAGCTGTGATGACGTGGCCAGAAGGGGGCGAGGCGATGGCTAACAATTTACTGAAGGTTCTTGACACATTCCCTAAGCAATATAGGTCACAACTTTCATCTGAAGGCAACATACTAAATGTATTGATACACGGCGATCTGTGGGTTAACAACATGTTATTTAAATACAACGATGTTTCTGGCAATGTTGAAGATATCAGATTAGTAGACTTCCAGCTGGCTTGCTACACTTCCTGTGCAATAGATCTGCATTATTTCATCAGCACAAGTCCCAGAGATGACGTAAGAGCTGCCCACACAGACGATCTTCTCAGAGAATACCACAACGAGCTGGTCTCAACACTGCAACTGTTGGGCCTAGCGAATAAAGCAATCACTTTCCAGGAGCTGATCAAAGAATATGAGAGAAAAGAAGTTTTTGGCTTCCTTACGTCGTTGTTTGCTCTTTCACACGTCATGTCAGATTCCGAAAACGCTGTTGACTTAGAAGCAACTTTGGGTGGGACTGAACAATCTGAATTAACAGATAAAAGATTTACGAACAAAGAATACATTCAAGTAATGAAGAGACTATTGCCATTGTTTAAGCAGAAAGGTTTATTTTGACGGTTTTATAAAGAAACGGATGCAATTTTTATAATATTAATAAACATATTATTTTTCATTCAACGAATTTGGGGGCTAAAATTGAAATTTGGCGAATTATTGCTCGAAAATACCTTGAATTATTCCAACTGTATTCATATTTTACACATATTTAACAGTCAATTGTTTACGCAGTAGTTACGATTTTATCTTAGCTAACTCTTGAGCAACAACAGTATAAACGAAGGGCTGAGTGCAGTATAGCGACAAGCCACATGATGCACAAACTAAAATATAACAATTCTAAACATTTTGACCAATTCTATAATTCTGTTTATTAGTATAATTAATTGTGTGGATAAACGATTGTCTAGTCCAATTATTGGATAGCATGAAGGTCATATTGTTATTCACTTATTGTGCAATTTAATACCAGTAATAATTTATTTTACTTAAATATGCATGCATATTTGTGATGTGTAACTTAATTGCTTATCCTATAATTTGAATTTGCTGAACATGGGTGAGTATTAGTGCGACAGTGTACTTATACCATATTAGTACCTTCATTTCATCCACAAATGATGTGTTTAAGAAACACACGTTGTGGATATGGAAAATGTTAGACCGTTTACTATAGCATAATTGTTATTCACTTGACATAAATTACATGGATGTGTTACTACCTTTGCAATATTTCGCAGAACAATGTTTAACCTATGAGTTACTGCTTCGTCACCTGTAGCACTGTCAAGTTGAAATACATAGTATAAGTTGTGGTGGACAGGAGGAACAAAAGGAAGGAGGCACATCGTCCAACTTCTTCTTGTTAAAACTTCACTGGTTCTGTATATTTTCTCAGCAGATTACATAGTTTTATTCCTGCAAGTTTGCCAACCTTACACAAATTCACCTCTTTGTATAGTGTTCAGTCACCGCACGCTTAATGAAGAAGCTATAACTCTTTAATGAAAGTGAATATGAAAAGTTTACGGGCTGGTCACGTCTTGTTTCCTTAGATTTTGTTACAGTTTTTACAAGGCTTTCCGTACTAACAAAGTCAGCTTGTGGTATGCTTATAACTTTGAAAGGTCTATTATTGTTAGCTTTATTTTTTATGTCGGGTCATTCCGTCTGTGAAAATATTTGTGTAATCTTCCTGTGACACTTCTCTGCCATATGAGTGTGTCCAGGTATGATGAAATAACGATGAATTTCCATAAGGCGCCCTTATTTTATGAGTTCATGCCAAAGAACCACCACTGGCCAATTCTTAATTTGACCTAGGCAGTTATCAGAAAATACAATACGCTCTTCTGCTTCAGAGTGCTCTTCAAGAAATTTGAGAACACATCTCGTAACTTCCTCTTTCTGCAATGTCTTCTGTCCAAGTTAACATGATCCCTTGACCAGTTCCGCAATTGTGGACTCCGAGGTTATACAGCCACAACTTTTTGCACTTAAAAGCTGGCCCCGCTGTCAGCTTTGGTACTGGAAGAGCTTGTAGTAAATCAATGCTAATTACCAGTTTGTTCGGATTATCAACTTGTGACTCTTTCTTCATCTGATCCTGCATTGCTTTAGTTCGTATTTTGTGTAATTGCAAGTTTATTTTAAGATCTCATTCATCGTTGTCTTCGCCATTCAACAGCATTGCGTCTATTTTAATTGTAGATTCGTTAAAAACTGTTAAAACCTAGACTTGTCGTTAAAATTTACTGTCTATTGTACAAATAACAAACATTTTTTTACGATAATGTTTTACCAATGTAAACATGCATACAGGGTAATGGTATGCCATACTTATCATCATGCCAGAGACGTTAATGTATGTTATAATTTTTCAAGGTTGTACAATATAATTTACGACATACTAATTTAATGAATTTTGCTACACCATGAAAAGGGTACACGTTATATTGTTTTTTCGTGATTTTAGTAATTATTTGGGACATCATTACATACGACAGGAAGTACATAATTTGGAAGCAGGAGTATGACAAGCCACAAATTATATATTAATACTTACATCAGACAACGTAGTTGAAGATCCGTCATTATTTGGTACGTAGGATACATTCACATCACTATAGTCAATTACGGAACTGTTTCTTTGTTTGTCGCTGTCCAAACATTTCTCAGAAACACAATTTTTTTTAACTACAACATGGCGTGTATTCACTGATGCCAGCCACCTTGAACTGTGGCTTAAATTAATGTAAAAGTGTATTCTGTTAAAACAGCTATGTTTAGCTTGACTTTACTTACTGCATTACAACATAAACTACACTCTAAAAATAGTTTGTAAATTTATCAGACGTGCGTATAGGAGCGCTAAGAAAGTAGGTATGGTATAATTGTTTCCCAGACATCCATGGTAACACTCCTAAACCTTTTTATAAAACAGTCAAATGCATACTGAAGTTACCAGACTTGTATTGTAACAATTGTAAAAGTTTGCATATTTACAAGACAAATTCTGGGATAATAACTTCCTAAACATTCAAGGAAGTTTTTTTACAGTGCAGTATAAGCATAAATTACAATGCACGCAGCTAAATTAAAGGTAGGTACATTAACATAATTCATATGAACAATAATAACTAATGGTCTTCGAAAAACTTTTACATTAATTTATTCGTACTTTCATATTACATATTCGCCGACACATTTTCAACCAATTTAGACAAGTAAGTTAAAGCGTATACGAAGTATAATATGTTTAGTGTACAGGTACAGTTAAATTACTTGTCAAACTGGAGGTAACAGACGTATTGTTATAAGCGTTAATTTTAATAACACAGACTGTATAAGAAAAACGTTACTTCTTTCTTTGGTTTCTCATGTTGCGATACTTATTTGTTTCACAATTGTAATCAAATTAAGAACTTTACATAACTTAAAATTTGTTATGGAGTGGGTCTATATAATTTAAATAAGTCTTACAGGGGATTTGACGGCAACTATATATATATATATATATATATATATATATATATATATATATATATATATAT
>PNEQ01130624.1:0-11047 GCA_003012365.1 Medauroidea extradentata | reverse complement strand
AACTTTATGATGGAGTTCGATACCAGCGCATACCCTCCCACACACCAGTGCTACTCCCCCACCAACAAAAAGGTGGTGGGAAAATTTAAGGACGAGTGTTGTGGAGAGGAAATGTCTGAATTCGTGGGGCTGAGAGCTAAAATGTATACATACCGGTGCAATAGCAAAGTTGCAAAGAGGGCCAAGGGAGTGCAGAAATGTGTGGTTAAGAACAAGCTTACCTTTGCCGACTACAAGACTGTACTAAAGGAGCAGAACAAGAAACGAGTTCATGTGCGTAGCATCAGGTCCCACCGGCATGATGTGTATACAGAGTGTACTAACAAGCTGGCTCTGTCGTGGGGCGACGACAAGCGGCGCATAATGGAAGACGGCATCCATACGATCCCCCATGGCTCTACCATGGTGAGTTGTAAATAGCATACATAGTTCGTTGTATTTAGTTGTTCATATTGTATATATATTATTATTTATTCTGTTTTTGATAGGTTCTTGTGATGTATATATTTTCGTTCTGGGTTGTAAGTTTCAGCGTTGATATTTTTTTCTGTGTTTGTGTTCTGTATAGTAATGGTTTGTGAGTTTCAGCGTTGTAAACCTGCCTGCACTACTTTAGAACAGTAGTGTTGCCGGTCCCAAGCCCGGGTAAAAGGTGAGGGCAACAACAGGTACCTTATATAAGAGATGTGATTATTCTAGTGCAGAGGCTTCCCAGAATGAAGGCACTAGCAGAAGAGCTGCGTGAACCTGCAAGCCGATATCTAGAGCCTTCTTGAAGTATTATTATTTTACTGTACATTTTAAATTTGTTTCTAAACTTAATGCCTGTTAAGACTTGTCAATCTACATGTCTGGAGGTAAGCATAAAAAAATAATAATATTGGTGATAGAGGCGAGAGTCCATATAATATAGCATGCACTATTAGCCCTTAAACACATGGTGGAGTCGAATCACGTGAGAAAATAGGAAACAAAGATGGTGGCTCAAAGTAGCGCCTCTGGTGGTCATTCCTAGAATTAAATGTAATAATCAATTGTTTTTTCTGGGGAATTTTAAACATTAAATATGGCGGCCTCCAAAATATGTAAACAAATGACTGACGAAAATTGGCGGGAAAAGTATTCCAAGATGGCGGGAGAAAATGAAAGTCCAAGATGGTGGATGGATGTAAAATTATTTTTTAGATTTTTTTTAATTTTTGAATTTTTTTTTTAATTTTTGAATTTTTTTTTTAATTTTTGGGAAATTTTGGAAAATTTTGAAAGTGACGTAATCCAATATGGCGACAGGAAACAAGATGGCCGTCGGAAACAAGATGGCGGCCGGAAACAAGATGGCCACCGGAAACAAGATGGTGGCGATGATGTAATCAAAGATGGCGGCCGCGCCTCCTCACCTCCTCACCCTCAACCCTCTGCGCCAGTATCGGCTAAACCTATCTACTTATAATGAAACCTGTTTCAGTCAGTGCTTCTAAAACTACGTCGAGCAAAATCGTTAAGGGTGTTCAGTGGGAAAAAACAGTAATTTCATATTTGTATGAAATAGTGGCACTACTCCATACTTGAATCATTTCACCCCTCACCAGATCCTCGATGTTAGGCGCTGAACAAAACCTCTCACCCGTAAATGCTCATTAAGCTGCAAGAGTAAATCGGCTACAGGTTTTTTTTTGGCTTCTTTCGCTGAAAATGCAATTGGCTCCGTTTCCTACTAAGATTCAATGTTCCCTCTCGACGTTTAGTTCTCAGCTTTGCTTTTCATGGAGCATTGTCGTCCTGCTGTTCTTTCGCATGTTTATTGAAACTGTCGCAATTTACTAATCCCGCAGGCATTTCCGTATTAAAAGTCTTGGTTGTATGACATATCCACACTTTTTATCTGGCACGATTTATTCTTCATTTTGTTTTGGTATCGCAAGAGATTTGAAACTGTTTCATGTTCTGTGTTGGAGCACTAGGGGTGCACATACGATGGAAAGCAAAATAATTTTGTGAGTTTCATATTCCATTTTTGAACTGATTTGGTTCAAAATGATCTGCACAAATTACGTAGTAGGTCAGAGAAATACCTGAAACTTTAGAAGTTTATCATTTCCACTCTTTAAAACCCATTCCAGGCATCTAAAAATATTTTTAAAAAATATAACGATCTTACAGTACTATATTTCCAATTTTGTATTCATATTTCACAACTTTTAAAATAACTGAAAATAGGTCCATTAAATCAATAAAATGCTATGCACGAAAGTTCAGAGATCAAGTTGTCAGTGAATGATGATTCAGTGGAATGTTACACAAGTAGTGTTCCTGGGATAATTGTTTTACTGTAAATAAACCTAAACCACAAATATCAACTGTTAGTTTATATTGAATTCAATTAAGCTTTATTAAACGTTTATCCATAAATTTTTACATATTACTGTATGCAGTTTCAACAGAGTGCACATTTTCCGTAAGCCACATTACTTTTTATATCCAAACTGCACCACACGTAATGAATAAATATTTTGATTTTAAATTTAGGCCTACACTCTAATCGATTGTAAATTCGCAGCTTTATTCGGTGCAAACAACTCATTACTATGTGGTTCATATATGTGCTTATGTAAAATTGCATTATAGCAGGTCATGTTTGTCATACCTTGTGTGAGAACAATAGAAATATTTGTGATAACGAAGCAACTGAGTTAATAAAACTAGATTTAAAATTTAAAGCAAAATTAATTAATGCATGTTTTAATTAATTTTATGAACTTATATTTTATTTTAGAAAGATATTTTATTGTGCATTATTTTGCAGCTCAAAATCCTTTTATTTGTCTCCCATAAGGTCTTAGAAGTATAGGTTTGAAGCTGGACATTTGCCTAAATGTTAGTAATATATTTCTGACCACTCGTGAAATTCCTAATATTTTTGTTATTCGTGAATTAAAATATTTGTTCATATGAAACAGCACACAGCATAAGTAATTTATAATTTTTTTATAATAATTTACAAAAATTGACACTCAGACTCAACGGGCTAAAATTTTTCATGAGAGTTCGCTTACATCTGTGAGAGTAGCATCATACCTGACTACTTAATTTCTCAGGAAAATTAACGTCATACAATTTTTTGGTGTTATACGTACTCGTGCTGTATTTATTCAATTAAATTACCACAACTCGCAAATTGAAGAAGAAAGTACTTAAAATGTGATGAGCTGTGTTGAAGCTCAGTAACCGGTTCTGTTAGGAGTAGGAGACACGTCGCTAGGGGTGGTAGGTACGAGAGGGAGGGGGTGACTTGTACCTGCTTCTGTAGGGGTGGAAAGAGTAGTTGTCAGACTGTCCGCTAAGTTTGCTCTATGTCAACACTCAAGCGACGGTGGCGATTGCGGCGGGCGAGCTTACAACTTCACTTTCCTCTCGGAAAACCGCATAGATATTTTAACCTGGGCGTGCGACTTCTATGCCTCTATATATTCAATGCTAGTAGTAGGTCGACACGTCACAGAGAGGGGAAGTGTACTGCGCCTGACATGAGTTCATAGCACAATGGTAAGTGGAGACATACTACTCGACCACGGCAACTAGTCCTCTTGTGAGGGGAAGAAGCATGGCGCTAGTAGTAGGTCGACACGTCACAGAGAGGGGAAGTGTACTGCGCCTGACATGAGTTCATAGCACAATGGTAAGTGGAGACATACTACTCGACCACGGCAACTAGTCCTCTTGTGAGGGGAAGAAGCATGGCGCTAGTAGTAGGTAGACACGTCACAGAGAGGGGAAGTGTACTGCGCCTGAAATGAGTTCATGGCACATGGTCAGTGGAGACATAGCCTACTACTCGACCACGACAACTAGTCCTCTCGTGAGGGGAAGAAGCATGGCGCTAGTAGTAGGTCGACACGTCACAGGGTGGGGAAGTGTACTGCGCCTGACATGAGTTCATAGCACAATGGTCAGTGGAGACATAATACTCGACCCCGAAAACTAGTCCTCTTGTGAGGGGAAGAAGCATGGCGCTAGTAGTAGGTAGACACGTCACAGAGAAGGGAAGTGTACTGCGCCTGACATGAGTTCATAGCACAATGGTAAGTGGAGACATACTACTCGACCACGAAAACTAGTCTTCTTGTGAGGGGAAGAAGCATGGCGCCAGTAGTAGGTAGACACGTCACAGAGAGGGGAAGTGTACTGCGCCTGAAATGAGTTCATGGCACATGGTCAGTGGAGACATACTACTCGACCACGACAACTAGTCCTCCTGTGAGGGGAAGAAGCATGGCGCTAGTAGTAGGTCGATATGTCACAGAGAGGGGAAGTGTACTGCGCCTGACATGAGTTCATAGCACAATGGTCAGTGGAGACATACTACTCGACCACGGCAACTAGTCCTCTTGTGAGGAGAAGAAGCATGGCGCTAGTAGTAGGTCGACACGTCACAGGGAGGGGAAGTGTACTGCGCCTGACATGAGTTCATAGCACAATGGTCAGGAAGCATGGCGCTAGTAGTAGGTCGACATGTCACAGGAAGGGGAAGTGTACTGCGCCTGACATAAGTTCATAGCACAATGGTAAGTGGGGACATACTACTCGACCACGAAAACTAGTCCTCTTGTGAGGGGAAGAAGCATGGCGCTAGTAGTAGGTAGACACGTCACAGGGAGGGGAAGTGTACTGCGCCTGAAATGAGTTCATGGCACATGGTCAGTGGAGACATACTACTCGACCACGGCAACTAGTCCTCCCGTGAGGGGAAGAAGCATGGCGTTGTAGTAGGTCGTCATGTCACAGGAAGGGGAAGTGTACTGCGCCTGACATGAGTTCATAGCACAATGGTAAGTGGAGACATACTACTCGACCACGAAAACTAGTCCTCTTGTGAGGGGAAGAAGCATGGCGCTAGTAGTAGGTAGACACGTCACAGGGAGGGGAAGTGTACTGCGCCTGAAATGAGTTCATGGCACATGGTCAGTGGAGACATACTACTCGACCACGGCAACTAGTCCTCCCGTGAGGGGAAGAAGCATGGCGCTAGTAGTAGGTCGTCATGTCACAGGAAGGGGAAGTGTACTGCGCCTGACATTAGTTCATAGCACACATTCAGTGGAGTCGTAGCGCGGCGAAAACCGAGCCAGCTGCCTGTGCCACAGTATTATGGACGGTTCTGTGGTTCGCCACACCAGTTGTGCGCGGTCGTCGAACACAACACAGTGGTAGTGTTGTGCGGCTTGTATCACTGCACGATGGTTATGTTGCACGGTCTAGTTGTTCACAGACTAATCACAGATGTGAAGTAGTAGCAGCCCGTCATTTGCCGAGTCAAATAGGAACTCGCCAAAAACCATATAAAACCGGTCAGAAATAAAATCATTACATTTAAACCAAGCGAATAGTCAACTTTACCCACAATAGATCACCATTCCTACTCATACTCAACGGGCGGCTTGAGATTAGGCGAAAATTAATCGTTTATGAAACTGTCTACATAGGCGCCGCAGTCTGTTGTGGGAAACAAATAATAAACAAAACATGCTCTAAGTAGGTGACAGAGACAATAACTTTAAAGAAATTATAAGCTTGTTTGATATATTAATTGTTTTAGTTATGTTAGTGATTTAGGTAGTAAGAGGCTTTCAAAAGAGGGTTATGGTTTATTTGTATCTGTGTATTATAAAGATGTGTGTATAGCTACAAATTGCTGGGACATGTTCGTTAAAGCATATTGGCTGTTTACAAATTCAACAAACACACTAAAACAACATGGCTACCGTATGGCAAAAATGATACATGATAGACAGGACACTCGAATTTTAACAATCCGCCAATGTCCGCGACAGTGCTGCCATCTATCGGTGCGGCAATTTGCTAGAACTTTCGCGCATTCTAGCGATTAATCTAAGAACTACCTCGACTAGCATTAATTTAACAGGCTATTCAAATCTTGGGTACATACGTATATGATTGCACTACTATTCAATTTCCAGAAAACCATATAAAATCCAGTGAATATATTTTTCGTCAACAGATGTTAAATATAACTCATATCTGCGTAAAAAAAATGTGTTCAAAGAATTTTACATTATTTTCTAGATAGTGAATAATAGTGAATTCACATATCTACCCAAGATTTGATTAGCTCACACATACATATTATAAAATACATGAAATATGTTTTAAAATTCTATTAAACCAATCAAACAGGTTTCATTTTTGAGTTTTTGAATTTTCATACAAACTAATTTTATGTATTTTTGTAATATGTAATATTCTAAATATATTTTAAATTTCTTTTTAAAAAATTATTGCCTTAGCAGGATTTTATATTGACTTCATGATATTGAATAATACCACACATATATTTTTTGTAAGTTATATATGTGTACGCTAAAAAATAATAACAAAGGTATATTGATTAACAGTATCAATTGGTAAAATAAAAAAGTTTTTTTCTAGAGATACCTCAGTTACCTGCACATTATTTGTTGTTACTTGGTTTTTACTGTTGGGCAGAAAGCAATTTGGATTACTGGTAGAAATATGATAATGATTTCATTATTAAAGATAATCTGTAATTGTTGAGCAAAATTATTATTTACATATTGCCAAACTTATGTGACCAACCAAAAATAAATAAAATAAAACGTATATTATAATGATAATCAAACGTAATAATGGGCTTGCAGCCCAAAGAAAAAAATATTTGCACAGCAAACAAAAAATGTGTGGTTTAATAAGAAGTAATTATTTCCTAAGTGCAGACAATATATAATTGTTTTAATTTACAATAAACTGTCTGGAGCACCTATATTTACACTGTACTACTGGCAGAGTATATTACTAATGACAGTGCAGTGATGTTTATATGTTCATTACTTTCAAATAGGCTTATGTCCTATAATTCTCTTCCTTAATATCAATTTATGTATTCTGCTGTCTGTTGAAAAAGTGTTGATAAATCAACCATACAATGCAATTTACATGACTGGTTTCAAAATTTTCTCAACCACACAATTATTATCTCATAACTTCTTGCCCAGTGTTTCTACATGCTGCAATACATCCAATAAAATATGAAGGAAACTACAGTAATTAGGCCTAAAACCAAGCATCATTACTTACAGTAGAGAAATATTGTATTCCAATTCTTTCACTCGCAAACCGCATATGAATTTCCAGCCAACAAGAGATGGTTTGAAAATAAAAATAGTTAATGACATGTTAAAATTAATATTTTGAATAATTACGTATGAACTTGAGATCGTACGGACCACGACTGCAGTGTGTGTTGTTCTGGAAGTAGAAACAAGTATGAAAATAGTAAAACAAGAGAAACTTAAAAGTCCTGATTTTAATATAAACAAGATACAGACGGTTATACCTGTCCTGTACTAAAATGTTTTGCTTTCATAATAAAAATAATACTGAAAAACACTTCTGGAAAGGAAAATTCACAAAAAAAAAAGGAATAAAAAAGTACACAATTTGTCCCCTTTATTTTGTGAAAATAACATAATACAGTACGTTGTACATGAACAACATTACATTACTTTAGCACGGTTCAATACACATTAGCATTATTCTCAAGTGACTCATTTACAAGTTATTTTTGTAATGTGCATGCTAGTACGTACAACACATAATTTCTTATTATTTCTTGATGGTGAAGATGCAAGATCTCATTATCTGAAAAGAAAAAATACAAACAATGAAGTAGTTACTCATTATTAGAATTACATGTCAAACACACAATTGGACAGTTCTTTACTGCGGCAGAGCACTTTAAAAGGCTATTCTGGAATAGGGAATTAATGATAGTATATTTAATTTGAAAAATTTGTCTCGAAGTTAACACACATCTAAATCAATTTCTGTATTGTCGAATAGCTTTCATGACAGCGAGAGTACCTAAAATAGATATTTGTAAATGTATTTTATTAAAAATAAGGATACTTAAAAAATTTTGCAAGCATTTGTATACCTTCCCAGTTATTAACTTTTCCAGTTTTTGTTTATGACGTACAGCACAATTTTAGGCTACAGAGATATTCTTGTGACATTACTTTCATTCTTATATATATATTACTACAATTCATATTTTCTATGTCATAGTAAAGTGTATTGACTTGTGATGAAATTTAGAAAGTACACCGATGTTTTTTAATTTTAAAATAAAATGTAATAAGTAGTAAGGAAAGCTAATATTCAAGAACTTAGAGATAGTTTGAAAGTGAATAACAAGCTAAAATTTTTATGATATTTATTTTCAAGTAGACAACAATCAACAATGTAAAGGGAAATTTTTTGGGATTATCTATTTTCATTTCATATACAACATTTTTAAAATTGAATATGCATGTTCAAAACAAATGCAACACAAAGCTTATTTTAACAATAAGGAAGGAAGTAAATTAAATTCATGTTGCATTAAGTATGCTTTATTATTAACAAAGCAACTTTGACCTAAACTGAAAAAATTATTGGAAATTAGCCGTTATTTTAATTTATAGTAATTTTTGCACAAACTGGTGCAAATACCTACATAGCACAGCTTTTCAAACTTTTAACGAATTACAAGTTAACCATGTCACCCTTATTTGCAAATTTCACTGTGTTACAAAAATTGTTACGTCTTGCTTATGAGATAACAAGCTATCTCTCTGATACTTTATTTTGTCATTTTATCAAAGTATGAGGTTACATAAAAAATATGGAACTTATATGTGAGGCAATATTAAGCCATAAAACATTTAAATAACTTATAGCCTATTTTAAAAAATGTTTGTGCAAAATATATAATTTTCTTTAAAAAATGAAATTACTGCAACGAGGGAAATGTTTGAGCATGGCAATGTAATGTTTTTACATTAACTTAGGTGCGTGGAAGATAATTCCAAAAATAATAATAACTGCTTTATTATTTATATTGTCAGAAAAATATGTAATTTATAAAATTGTAATTAAATGCCGGCTAGAGCTGTAGGTACTCTTGCTCTCCCATTTTGTCCCCATACTTCAAGAACTTAGGAATGGTGTATTGTGTGTGTTTGTTTTGGTGAGAAGCAAGAAAAGTCAAGAGAGCACATTTGTGTGTGGGTTGTGAGTGATTGAGTGAGTGAGTGAGAGAGAGAGAGAGAGAGAGAGAGAGAGAGAGAGAGAGAGAGAGAGACAAGCTGAATTTGGGCTTCTGCTGACATAATAAACTATGTGAGACACCTAGGAATATTTTTTCTAAAGTATTTTACCGTGGCAATCATTAAATGTTACATGAGTCCTACAACAAAAAAGGGCAATAACTGTTTATCTCATAATTTAACTACCAAATTTCTGTTTAGGAATCCAATTTGATCTGCCTGATTATTATTGTTTACATACCTGTAAGGATTCTTGGAAGGCAAACCAGTAGCCTTTAAAGTTTTGGAAGTTTTACCATCATTGGCAGTACAGACACCAATGGGCAGTTTCTTGAATATGTTTGCTGCCTCAAGCATGACTTCACTCTGAAACATTTGTAAGAATATATAAATGAAATAAAATAAATATAATTAAAAGATAAAAATTAATATGACAAATAAATTTTTTTTTGCGATTTCTTGACCTGATAATATAATAGAATTATTTAATGCAAAACAAGCAGTCAGGTCATATCAAGTTTAGTCACTAAATATTAGATTTTATTATTTTTTTAATTCGAGATGTGAATTTACACAAAAACCTAGATATTTAACTTGTGAAAAATTATTTTTCTGAACTTGTCTTTACAACCGGAAATGTTCTGTAGCATAAATTTTTTTAAAATTGAATACGTATTTTAATAATTTGTGATAAGAAACAATGCCAACTAAGTCCCTACAATTATTTATTGCATTGTCTTATAATTACTTTGATTCTTATACAGTACATACAACTATTTCCACCTACAAAAAGCATATAAATGTCATATCAAAAATATAAATTACAGAGCCAAAAAAAATGTCCAAAACCAACCCTTGTAAGCATGCCTAAATCTGACCGAGGAACTGAGGAAGTAGGCCTACAATGTATGACTACTTTCAATGTAATGTAGGCCTGCAATGCCATTGAATTAGTGATTGTCTAGCTAGGTTATAGGCACTAGGCCTAATAAAAATTTTATACATTGTAAATTATAATAAAATTTATATACCTGCTACATTCCAACAGTGTTCGTAATAAAGGTTGAACCATTTCGTAACAGAACTAAAACAGTATGAACTAAGACTTAGACAATTAAAGTGAATATCTTGTTCGTACATCCACAAAACTGAACAAAGCGAATTCTTAAGAACCACATAACAAATGTCGGAGCACCTGTGTGTTATCGTCGCTAGTATTCATAACTTGCCCCAAAACACTAACCAGAGAAAAAAAATAATGTATAATGAAAAAAAAAAATTAAACCAAATCAAACATGAGAATTATGCCTCCCAACAATGAACGCCAGTAGTTAGATTATGTTCCTCCAAGGACAAGAGGCTGGAGGCTGTGGTGCCTGCGGTAGCCATATTGGATTATGTCACCCGCCGCCATCTTGTTTCCGGCGGCCATCTTGTTTCTGGTCGCCATCTTGGATTACATCACTTTAAAAATTTTCCACAATTTTCCAAAAATTAAAAAAATCTACAAAATATTTTAAACCATCCGCCATCTTGCATTTCCTTTTTCTCCTCCTCTCTCAATCCACTCCTAATTTTTCCTGCTCTCTCATTCTACCCAATCATCTGCTGTAGGCAGCCATCTTAAATGTCTTAATTCCGGCCACCATCTTGGATTTTCATTTTCTCCTGCTCTCTCATTCCACTCCTAATTTTTCCTGCTCCCTCCTTTCACTCCTAATTATTCCTGCTCTCTCATTCATTAGCTCCCCATATACGTACAAGCCTCATCTTTCATTCAACTCCTACTTTCATCCTGCTCTCTCATTCATCAGCTCCCCATCTACAAGCCTCATCTCTCATTCCTCCTGCATTCTCATTCCACTCATACTTTCCTTCTGCTCTCTCATTCATCAACTCCCCACTACAAGTCTCATTTCCCATAC
>PNEQ01130623.1:0-11047 GCA_003012365.1 Medauroidea extradentata | reverse complement strand
ATGATATATCTCTCTTATCAAAAACAAAAACCATTTTTTTCGATCGTCAGCACACAGTTCATTGCGATCATAAACTATAATGTGCTTCTGTACCCAAAATACATCAACCAAAAAGTGGTAAGCATACTTACCGTGAACATTTTAAATACACATTTTTTGTGGGAAGTATACTTCCCGCAGCCTGTCAAAGGGTTAAGTTACAGTGTGTAGTGTTTTTTTTCCTGATATGACTTAATTTTTTCATGTGCTAGGTTCTCGAATTAACTGTCTCTTTGTAAAACTTTTCACTAAAACAAATTTTGTAAAAAAATTAATAAGTATTCTTAACAAGTTTAATATTTAGCATGACTATGTACAAAAAATGCTTAAATTGCACCATTTCCACCTTCAAAACATACCTATCCCCTGTTCAATTATACAATCCTTTATAACGTTTCAGATGTGTAAAGGAGAACTGCACTCGTGTATCTATTTTGTAGTGTGTATGAACAATATATTGGTGTGAAATGCCTTGTAGTTCATCATTTAGAGTCACGTGGTTAACAGAGAAGGATGGGAACACACTCAAATGGATCACTTTGTGTTAAGGACAGTGAAAGTGGTTTCAAAACTCAGCAATTTTCTTTGTAAAACTGTGTTTGTTATTAGGAACACTGTACAACTGCAGTTACATGCATCTGCAAGCAAACGTAAGTCAGTTATATTTTCAGCATTATAACATAATCAAGCAAAATTCACTTTTGGTGCTTCTTCAAGTGGTTAGAAGTGTGTAGCACTTTCATGTAAACCTGGAACTTCACAGCAGTGGATTATAGATAAAGTTAAGTTGAAATTTTATGCCCTCTGAAAGTTGTGGAATCAGGTTATTCTTTTCAGTTCATGTGATGGTTTGACTGATATTTTTAATCAAATGTTCGGTGATAGTGTAATTAATAGCCAAGTCTTTCACTTTAGGTTCGACAAAAGTAGTTAATGAAATCTGTGAGGGCACGGGGATGTAATCTTCACAGGTTATTGTATCAGACTAAGCAGTGGTGTCACTATGCAGTTCGTATATATACCTCAAGGTGTGGTTGACAGACTCCTCATTTCACTTTGACTTTGCCGGGCCAGGCAGGGCTGTGTTAACTGGAGGCCGTTTGCATTAAGGATGTGCGAAGCTTCAAAAATTTGAAGTTTAATTGAATATTAAGTTACTGAATATTGACTTTGAGAATGTTTCGAAGCTTCAAAGTTAGCAAAACCACCACTTTTATGTTCCAGAAACAAAACAACCACTTTTATGCTCCAAGGACAATACAGCCACTTTTATGCTCCCGAGATAAAACAACCACTTTTATGCTCCCGAGATAAAACAACCACTTTTATGCTCCCGAGATAAAACAACCACTTTTATGCTCTCCAGATCAAACAACCACTTTTATGCTCTCTAGACCAAACAACCACTTTTATGCTCTCCAGACGAAACTACCACGTTTATGCTCCCGAGACGAAACTTACCACTTTTATGCTTCCGAGACAAATCAAAGCTATCACTTTTATTCTCCCGAGATACACTCCCAAGACAATGCAGTCACTTTTATGCACCAAACCATAATAAAATGTACAGCCTTTTAAAGCATGCGTATCCAGGACTGAAGATAGTTAGAACAAATTTTTTTTCTCTGTGTCCACATTCAATAAAGGATGTTTGTGTGTGTGTGTATTTTTCAAACTTCAGTCTCTGTGTGGCTACCTTGAAAAACCTGCTACAAGACAATTATTGTCCGCTTGACAGGTTTATGCTTCAGGTGTTGTCGTCAGTAGTGTCATATGGAAGGTTAGAAGAATGTATGAACCTCCTAGGTGAAGCTAGTCTAACTCTGCAAACCTTACGATTTGAAGCAGCAGCATCAGAAGAGAATGATGAAGGTAGCATTGTTTACAGAAGTGACCTATTTCTGCAGTGAGATAACAAGGCTTGTAATTATTAGTGATGACACAGGAAATTATATTCTCATATTTAATTGGTAGGTCCTGGAAAATTATGGTGTGTTGGACGTGCCAAAAGTAGCAGTTAAAAATAATAAAAGCGTAGGTTTAATGTCAGGGTTTTCATTACGCAATGGAAATTTTACAGGCTTTTAAAATGTTAGCTAAATATTATAATGGTTATTAAATATGGTTGACACATGTAGTAAACAATCCATGTAGGCCTATGCTCTAAATTGGCAAAAAAAAAAAAAAAATGTTATTAAAAGCTATTACACTATAAAACATTTTTTAAAAATAAATTAATAAAATAAATTAATATTAAGAATAAGAATTTTTAAATCTGTAAACTAATAAAACACATTGTTCAGGTAGGGTATTTTAACAATATTTAAGCTTAAAAAAATCATTGAGTAATTGTAGATTTTTCTGTGTGAAGCCATGGCGATGGTCAGAAAGGACAGCATGTACTTGGAAAAAAAAAATGTTCACTGTTAGCATTTACACACGAAAGCCAAGTAGATTTTAGAGTATATTTTGCATATTGTGAATGGTATTAGACAGCCCCATTAAAACTGACATTTTGTTCGTGGCACTATGTTCTTCACAAACACATTTCTTGACAGTAAATTGCAGTTCAGTGTCATCTTGACGCAGCAAATTTTTGTCAAGATGTGAAGCAAGAAGACGTTCTCGAGTATTTTTCCAAGTTGTGGTGAAATACCTGTCTGGATTATCCATATTGGTTCAAAAACACTTAGCTCTTGTAAATGTTGTATGCTCTATCACTTGACTTGAGAGATGGTTGATGCATATGAAGATGCTGTAACTAAAACAGTTGTGACTTGTGCTTTGTAAACTTCTTTCTCACAAGTCATCAAATTTGCCTTTGTCACTTCACATAAACTTCCAACTTCAGCAGGGGGAGGCTCAAGTTTGTGAAGTTTTCCGTGAATAACAATGCAGAATGATGATGACCCTTCCAAAAATCTTATAAGGTCAACTATTCTTTGCCAATTTCGTTAACACAGCTTGGATCTTCACAATCTGGATGTAATCTTATGAAGCTTAGTGTTAGAAATTAATGCCGTAATTGCTCACTGATGCAATTTTTTCCATTTTCATGAACTCTTGTCGAGGGAGTAGTTAGCAATGTATGCAACTGACACCTACCAGGATGACCAACATGTCAATGCTGGAATAGGGAAAATTTCTCATCTAAAAACTGCTTGTAATGCTGCTTTCTTTTCCTGGGGGTTCATAAATACTAACTTAACTTTAGATGTTACATTTTAAAGTTCTGGCAACTGCTTTCCAAGCACACTCATTACTAATTTAAATTTGTGTGCCCAACACTGACCAACTATAACATGGTCTGCCATGATATTTTTGAGTGTGCCAAAGAACTTTATTGTATATCTGGCAAAATCTGAAGCTAATGCTAATACATTATCAAAGCTAACATCACATGTCTTGAGTGTGTCAAGAATGGCTCAAGTACAGTTTTTCGTGTCTGCGGTTTCAGGTATGTGAACACTGGCCACAATAGTTTTCATGCAGTCATAAACTTCAATTACGTATTTTAAAAAGTATAACAAACATGCAGCTACCTGGTTTGTCGTCTCGTCACACAATACAGCAACTTGATTCCCCAAAACTTTGGCTCTGATGCTTTCTTCTCTCACAGTCATGATTGCTTTTTTTCTTCCCTCTCAATTATTATTGTTGGAGGGTATTTCTCACTCAGCACTTTTGTGCATGAAATATCACTTGCTCTTGGAAAAAATTGAAGTGTTGACTAAAATTTCGTAAAAAAAATTTTTTGTACAATTTTTAAAAATACTATTGTGAAATATGAATACAGGCACTGTAATTAGGAATCAAACATTTTGTAATTTTTCTCACAGGTCAAGTGAGTATCAGTAGTAAATTAAACATATTCAAATAGCCACTTACCTTCTATAAATTCGTTAGTGAACTGCTTTGTTCTCGTTTTCCAATCTCTCCAGTAGAACGATGGATTTCACAAATGTTTCAGTCAAACATTTGCCCGAATTTTGTACTGGTGTTTTTTTACCCCCTTTTAATTATCTGCGCTGCTCAAACACAATGTTGTAGGCATTTGCATTTTTTTTCTCTCTCCTGTAGCTCATGCCATGGGCTTAGTAGACTTCATGTGCGTGTTAATAGGATCTTTAGAATCTTTTTTCACCCTCGAAACTTTATAGTTGCAATACTTTCAGATGACTGTTCTATTGTTTGAACATTAAGACCTGTGCTTCTGATACTGATATGGTTGATCTCGAGCACTCAAAGAATTACCTATTCAGCATTTTAACTAACTAGAGGGACATGTGTTGCAACTTAGAAGCTTTCATGGGAAAAAAACAACAAAACCTAGGGTGAGAAGAACAACAGTGGAATGCAGGTGCATTGGCAATGCTGTCGTGGATGCGCTAGCTGGGCAACAACTGCTGGCTGCTTATCTATTCACTGTCACATACAGCACATTCACACAGTCTTGCCTTCGTCTCCTTGCTTTGCACGCACATTTCATCAGCACTCAGTATCGACATCACTTGTATACATCTTGTGTACACATCATTTTACTTATTTCTGTGACTTTCAAAAACTCCATCTGAGAAATTTCAGAAAGATTCATCCTGCTCCATTATGTGCTAGGTACCCATTTTGAAAGGTACACTATCAAGTTTCAATTGTTAATGACCATGTATACAAAGACATTTGTTTACACTTTTTTACTAGGCAAGATACAATCCCACCAGTCTTGTTTTGTGAGCATCAGTGAAATGCAAAGGATTACACTTTTCAAAATTATATTGACGCTGTAGTAGAAATGTTGTAGTTTTCGCAAGTGTATTCCTGGTTTCCACAGTTTTCATTATTGTATTTACTTTTTTGCATTTTCATGTGAAATTCGTGATCGCAAAACATTCCCATGCCTTATTTATCAGCACTTCAGCATATCAAAGCAATCATTGATGTTAAATCAACCAGAACGAGCATATTCTCTGATGGGGCCACTACTCACATTCATCTTTGTGAACTTTCAAAGTCACCAGCTCCCTCTGTATGGATGTTTACTGCAAGCGAACACAGAGAAGAACCATGTGATAGGGATGGAGGTCTTCTGAAACATTATGCCACTAACCGTAATCTATCTTAGCGTGTAATATAGGCCATTCTGGGCCGATTTTACTAAACAAATGTTAACCAAGATGTAATTAAACTAGGTGTAAAGTTGAACCAAAATTTTAAACCCAGGTTAAACATTTGTGTTTCACCGCAACATTTGTTCAGGTAACTAATCTCGTGTAGTTACTCTGAGATTAACTTTAAGATCTTTGTTTCATCGTATTTATAAGGTGGTGATTTTGCTGTTTTATCTTGTGCTTATCTAGGACTCTTGTCTTCGTTGCTTAGCAACATGGAGGGAAGAAGTTAAGGAATAGGTGTTTGCTATCTTTGCTATGTAAAATACTGAAGCCAAAGATGGCTACTGCCCCCCCCCCCCCTTGGTTTCCAAAACATTGGTAGCCACAGTTGGATGCATACTGAGCATTTGATTAATTGTTCTAAGAGTTTGAACGACAATTGTGTTGTTATTTACTAAGCATCAAGAAAAATGCCAAAGTACAATATATAAATATGGGTGTGTGAGACAAACATTTGTAAAATTCTAGCTGAAAACCATACTTGTATTATGCATTTGCCAAGGTAACAAAGTGAAGTAGCTAGCGTGTTTTCTTCTTTTAAATCATTAATCGAGCATGTAAGACCTTAAGAAAACTCTTTATATACCCCTGTTTACATCCAAAATTTTAGTTGTTAGTTATTCAACATTGTAAACCTCCTTAATGCTTTGATTCACGATTTTTTTTGTACTAAGTTTAGGCCTACTTATTCTTGGTTATTTATGTTTTGCTAGGTGAGTGTTAAGTCCAATGTAGCACATATATTTTGCATCAAAATCATTATGCAGCCAAATAATTTGGAGGGCTATGTGTCCATAGGCACCTTATTTTAAACACACAACTTACACTAGGCTAAATAATAGACATTTTATTGCCATTTTACAGCCAAGTTTTCAAAAAATAATGGTAACCTGAAAAACAAAGCTAATCATAACATGTTTCACATCGTTTTACTCAGAAAACCATAAGCAATAATATCTATGTATCAAAACTCATTCTTTGCTTGTATTTCAGCGAGAAGGACTCTAATAAATTGTAAAAAGCAAAATAAAGGAAAATAATTTTCATAACCAACTTTCCAAAATAATAACAATAATAATAATAATAATAATAATAATAATAATGATAATAATAATGATATAAAAATTTTGAAGTATACAAAATGTATATATTTTTCAAATAAGGGTAAAATTGTGCACAAGTTTTGGTGTATTTTCACTATTCCAGCTTGGTGAAAGTAAATTGTATAACTATGTAACCCATTCAACACATTAGTCTGATTCACTGTTGGACTACTTTGCCCTTCTTCCTCTCTTGATTGGCCTCCAGAAGTGTGTCAACTGGCTGTTGCATCCAAGGCATGAATAATGTCTTCTACCTCTTTTTTTTTTTTGTGGGACATCTACCTCTTTTTTTTTTTTTTTTTTTTTTTTTTGTGGGACACACAGTCTTTCTTGGCATCCAGGAAGATGAGTGAGGACATGCTGGACATCACCACCCGGTTCAAGAGCACGTTCTGGTTGGTTTTCAGGAGTTGTGATGAGACCCTTCACTATACTCACAATGAAATCTCTTTGCTCGAAGTGTTTGTCTGTGTTCCTTTTGTACAGCATAAGCATTTAGTAGCACCATGTTCAAAAAGTTGTTGCAGATCTGCTTCCAGTAGCGCTTTGTAGGCCTGCTGCATGTGAAGTGATAAACTGATTTATCCTTGGGAGTCCACGCCTCCCATAGACATGTTGTTGTATTTGTGTATGAGGGTTGGTTGCACAGTTTCTATCCCTCGTACTGCGAATCACCTTGTATTTTGCATGACAACCTGTTAGGAGATATACTGGCTTGCGAGTATTTTTTTTGTTTGTACCCTACTCACAGTATTTTATTTTGTCTGAATTAGTTGCTTTCTTGGACACCCAGTTTTTCTTTCAGGACCAGTTTTGGCAAATCCTTGGTTCTGTGATTGACTGTACCTGTTAGGTACATTTTGTGTTCAAGCAACTTTCGTACTAGAGGCAGTTTTGTGTAAAAGTTGTCCGTGAATAAATGGTAATTTTTACCCAATAGATTAGTTCTCGCCATCAGATCCATTGCTACTTTCTGTGCAAAATGCAAATGGTTCGGTTCCTGCCTCTAAGTAGTCCTTTCTACTGTACAATGATGGCTGAAGAACATAGCTACTTTGGCTGTCGCAGATTTCAAATTTTTTTATTCCAAAGTGAGCGTGCCGCTTGTTCGGCATGTACTGAATAAAGCAAATCCTATTTTTCATTCCTGTCATGCTTTCATCAAGCGATAGGTTGTGAGAAAGTACAAAGTGGGAAAGAGTGAGTGAGAGAAATTTTGGTCAGCATTTAACATCGAGGTCTTTAACGCTGGTGAGGGTGACATGAGGTGAGTATGGAGCAGTACCGGAATGAAAGTGTGGGAGAAACGGGAGATCCCCGAGAAAACCAGCTGACCAGCAGCATCGCCTGGCACGATTCCCACATGCAAAAATCCGGGCAATCGGGATTCGAACCCGGATTGCTTTGGTGGAAGGCGAATGGTCTAACCATTCAGCCACCGCGGGCCCAAAGTGGGAAAGAAAAGTTTTATTTAGGGCATTTATGAAAGGATGGACCTTGTACTATTGATAATATCCCGGCTGCCCATTTTCAATTCTGGGTTGGGAGCTGATGTGAAACATGGAACAAATAATTTGAAACCAGTTTGCAGACATTGTTGCAGGGAAAAATGGTGTTTACTGCGAGAAACTAGTGTCCCAATAATGTACTATGTTCTTTTTGATAAGACCCATATTGATCCACAAGGCAATAAATTTTCTAATTTCTTCTTGTATGTATATTCGTTTCATTGGTTAGCAAACTCCAAAGAGTGTTTGTGAAAATAAAAGAAAATAATCAAGAGGCTTATTGTTTCTAGGAGGGCAGTCTCGGATTCCAGGGTTTCTTACACTAAACTCTCTTGTGGCATCAAGTTCCGGCTCGGGAGGATAAACTCTTACCTAATATCTGCTTTCAGGTACAGTTTCGGAATCGTCATTGATTCCATCGCTTTCGTTCTCTGCTTCGTCTTCAGAGTCACTTGAGCTAACATATCCCTCTCCACGGTCAACATATGGCAAGTCCTCTGCTGAAACATCACTATCGTTGCCTGACTGCACATCTTCATCTTCTAACAACTCACGAGTCCCTCTACTAGAGCTACAAGAATTCATTTTTATTAGTAAACAACCACAGTGCAACAAATAACCTGTAAACTCAACATACCTCAACCAAAAAACAGGGTAATTGCAAACTACCGATCAAAAATGATGCCGCGTTTATTTGTTGATACTTAACCAGCGCTCCAAACTAAAGAATGAAAATAATGCGTCATTTGTTATATAGTTTGCACGCAATATAGCCTACTACATAAACCAAATAAACAATAAAAATAAAGCTTGTAATCTTGGCTATCAAATTACATGTACGTCGATTCTTACCTATGAATTTTAAAATTTGCTATATTGATTATTAAATAAAGACAAGTGCATTGAGTTGCACAGTGCGACGTTATCACTTAGAAACTGTGAATAATGTTGCAACTGCGATGTTTATCAGTTGTAGGGTTAATAATAATAAATCATATTTTGTGGTTAGACATGTCAAATGTTGTCCAGTAGTAAATTTAGATTACGCACTTTCTCTCTTGATCTTACCCGAAGAACCTAACATTTTTTACCTTTGCTAACTACTCCTTTAGCATGTTCGACTACCTTACAGCCTCTCCTCTCTCATCTCCAAACACTCTGGATCTTCTCACAGTTGTTCCCTCCCCTTGTGTAATCATCCTTGGCCTCACCTATCCTTTAAAGCAAACCAACCAATTGCCTAGTTTCCTTTTAACGGTCCTGGTTAGTAGTAGTTTCTTTCATCCACTCGCTATACTTTCCCCTTCCACCCAAGGTCTTGTTCTAATGCCACCCTTAAGAGACCTTCCTACCTGCGCTTCAAGCATGTTGCAGTGAGTTATGATTTTTTTTCAACAATACTACTTAACACACATTATATTTGTATATCTGGAAAAAGAACACACACTTCAAATTACTCTCTCTGTAGTTTAAAAAATTCCACACATTTATTAGAAACATAATTTTTGTATCTCTTGAAATAGACAAAAACTACTTTTCCAGACTGCCGTATCTAGGGAAATAGCAACCAGATTCGATAAACACAACTATAGAAACAAGCACTGGACTTTGAACTATATTGCCTACAAATAAAATAATGTAGGCACCTCTTGAAGTCCCTTTGGAAGAAAGAATAGTAGTAAACCACTGCAAACCAGCTGAGTGGCTTGCGCGGTGAGGTGATAATTCATTACATACATCAATCAACGTTTCTCTTACCACTCCTGCCTCACACACATAAACGCAGCCTATCTAGGGAGTCTCCGTAAGTACTTGTATTATGTCCCCTTTCCTATCTCGTGCTTTTTACCTCTTCCTAGTGAATCTCACTACTTTCGTTTTCTTGAAAATTTTCGCTTAAGCCTAGTACACATTGGCATTTTTTTATGGACATGAAAGTAAATCAAAGATATACAAGAATAGGAACACTAGCAAGCATACTACCAAATAAACTGATCAGTTCACATGGCCATTCTTCTATAAGAATGTGTACACCATTTATATGTTTACTGCAGATTTTTAAGCTGTATTTCGGGAATTAAAGGTAATTTGTGGAAAATTATGGGTAGTTAACAATATTCTAGTTTATGAGACACGATGCATGATTTGGTAATTTTCCTTCAGTAACGTCTCTTGTCCAGCTAGATACCTGCTATTAATTTCAAAATATTTAATTTTGTATTAAACACAGTTCTGAATACATAAAAATTGTTTACATTTTGCTTGTACAATACAGGTAACAAAAGTAGAACCATACGTCTCACACTAGCTATACAAGTACTTGTATGTTAGCCACTTGTAATAGCAAACTTGTGTTGTGTGAATGGTCACTGAGAATACAATTCAAAGTGAACAAGAACATGTTTATCTTCTTGTATAAGAACGATACCTGTGTACATAAAGTTTGTTTCTGTCAATTCTAGAACCTGATTAATGTCCACCGGCATATCTGTCACCTACCTCTGAATACAATACAGTTATCTGTGGTATCTTGTTGAAAGCCTTGGCTTCTACTACAAATTTAATTACCTTACCTGTACTTAAAGAAAGACTCACCTGTCTGTAACTGCCTGTCTTACCCTATCCTCCCATCTGTTTGCATACTGCCACCACCAGGGTATCCTGCCATCCCTGTGGTAACATATCCTCTCCTGACTGTCTATCAAACAACACTTCTAAATACTTCATTATCATCTTCCCACTTCTCCCAGTACAACGTTCTGAGAAGGTGTATGGACATTTTTCATATTTAATCCACTCAATGTTTTTTCTACTTAACCCTTTTTTATTGTCGGATAATATGGACGTAATTTACTATCTAACAGTGTAAAAAAATTATGTAATAGATTAACGTTTAGAGCATAACAGGTCAAAATTGTTGATACACCTTCAGGAATGCTCGTAGCTGGGAAATTACTTTGAATTATAGACGCCCACCTACCATCCCCCGTAAAAAAAATTTCCTATGCTATTTGGTCTTTGATTTGTTAGCCTTTGAGTCTTTCTTATTTTGCCTATTTTTTGTTCCCTTATCCTAAATTTACTATGTAGCCTTTAGTTTCTACCCCATAATATAGTTAAGGGAGCTCCCCCCCAAGCCATTATTTTATTCCTCAGGACAAACTTCACCATCATGACCTCTGTGATCTTTGTAAACTTTTCCCACTCCAGATTCTCCCCTATAGTCCAC
>PNEQ01130622.1:0-11003 GCA_003012365.1 Medauroidea extradentata | reverse complement strand
TATTTCATCATGTTTCGGACATGCTTGCAGTCACGTCGGCCGCCCTCGAAGGGTTAAGACGCAGTTGGGACAGGTATCTATGACGTAGGTTCGGCGGTTTTCCCACTATGAGCCACCCGGGCTTTGAGTCATCGGCCAGCCCTCAAGGTATTACGAAACAGCCGCCGACCACTGGCCTCCAGGAACATGGCACGCAACAATATTTAAATATTGATGTAAAGTGTGAAACACAAGGGTTGTATAGTTAATGTAGAGCATTTTATAGAGATTTATATAAATTAAGAAATGTAATTTAAGTTACTTGTTTAACTATTTAAACCCTCCATCCCAAACGAACCTGACTGTGCCAAGGACAGCAAAGCTGTTACAATACTATATTAAACTATTTTATAAATGTTTAAAATGTTTATGCCTTTTTTAATGGGTTCCCACCATCTAAATAACCTGAATTTCTTGTAGGTGTTTAGGTATTATCTGGTGATAGATAAAATGTATCAGTTGATTAGGTAAACCTGCCGTACTTCAGCTGGTTACTTATTATAAAAGTCTTATTGGACAGGTCCTCGACGGGACTGACGCCAGATTAGAGCTTTGAGCTTAAGAAACGATTAGGATAGTGGGCCTGAATCCTTTTTCTCACTCCATCTCAAAATTATCTGAACATGGAGCGAAGACTGTCGTCCGCTCGTTGTTGTTAGTCAGCGGTTCATCTCAGTGTACTTTCTGGAAGATCTGCTTCTAGCTTGGATCTGTTTTCATACCAACTATGTATCCTTCTGCCAAACATCAACAATAACATTGCCAGGTGACGGCTGCACTGCAAATTGTTCATCAACCATCACTAACTACGTCACCTCTAAAATATTGTAATATATGCTAAATGTAAATATGCCTTTACATTTTATTTCATTTCTTGAAAATAAACACATTATGTACATATTCCAATAAATTATTTTAAATATTTTAGTCGCTGTTCATAATATACGATAGAACTATTTCTATGACACCTATGCCAACCCAACCATCCTCCAACTATCGGATAACAGACGTGTTTATCTCACCGTATTGCTTTTTCATGTGCTTACATAATTGTATGGTAATAACGGAAGTATTCCTTGTAATCTTTTCCAACAGTTAGTTTCTAAAATTATCAACTTACCGCACGGTGGGTATAGTCGGGTATGCACAGGGCATTTCAGTTTAAGCTTACCACCAAATAATAATACGAATTTTGAATGCCTCTGCTGATACTTTTTTTTTTACTTTCTAAGAGTTATTTCCGAAATAAGGCTGTCAAATGCAATTATTTTCATTAAATTATTGAGGAAAGTAAAAGTCTTTACAAAACTTTCATTTGTTTGTCCAGGTTGGTTTAAAATACAATAAACACTGTACATAATATACGCCGTAATCTAGTGGAGCACCAAACGTTATAATATGTCTATGAATGTTCACTTTATGTGAGTGAGGAGTAAAAACAATGGAAACACTATACTATCAAGTTTTGAAAGTTGTATCTCTTGAAGCTGAAGCGTGAGCTTGGTGTTGGCAACACTGCAGCGTGTTTGGAGGACTGTTCCACTTAGCGACGATGAGAAAAAAAAATCAACTCGACAGTGCAGCTGGTCGTGAGGGAAAAACAAGATCACTCCACATTTACGCTGCGGTCCCATGTAAGATGTAATTTACGATGATGAAAATAGTGCAGCGTGGTCATAACACTAAATTTTCTTAAGACATACTTACACGGCCCCGCTCACTTCCATCCTTCACTTGTTTGTCTTCCGTCCGTTCGTCTGTCATCTATTCGAGGCATTTTCAATAACACGACTCTTTTGTCCAATGTCGTCAACTAACACGGTGGGAAATGTATATTTTAAATTAAATTCCTCTGCAACATTAGATTTTATTGTTAAGTAATATATTAATGCTATTTTCGACAATGGGCCTCGTAAAAACCTCGGAGAAAAGTACGAGAACAAACAAAACTAGCAAACAATACAAGTGACTTGAGAATTAAGATTAATTATACTACAGGTTAGAAAGACAATGTGTTTTCGTACGGGAGAGTTTGGCACAGGGGAAATATCTGCCGCTAGTTTAGCTGCTATCATCGCAATGGGACCAGAAAAATAAGGAACTGTAGTAAAAATAAATTTAAACAGGCTTGGAAAGGACATAAGTCATTTAACCTTAACTTAATTTTAAAGTGAAATTAAACCAATTTTGAAATTTTAAAACCACTGTATGTAACTTAAAATTCAGGAAAGTACTGTGATTGATCAGTTTGCACGCATTACCGATACCAGCGTCCAAGCAGCAAGAAATTTTCCCTGTGTCAAACTTTTAACACTGATATTTCTAACCTGTAGTAGAAATAGCATTACTGAGAATGAACTTCTTTTTAAATTGAATAAACGGGTGGCAAAACGTAAACGATTAGTCTTTTTAAGTCCACTTTTACACGCGCTATCGTTTAATTTTTCTTTGAGACAACCGTGTAAATATTGTTACAAGTTTTTACCCTGGAAGCAGCAATGTTCGATCTTGGTGGAGAACTTGATAACTGAAGAAAAACAATTTAATTATGATTACTAACTAGTTTACGTATTTTACCGAAATTATTTACATCACAGTATGAATAACACGTATTTGCCTTGTTACTTCTCGCGAACAGACTAAACACCAAACAATAAATGCCGTCTCGGCCGCCACCGCCGCCGCCTGCTCCATAGCCTGTATACAACCCCGTCCCGACATCATCCAGATCATTCTTCATCACCACCAGCTCAGCGATAATTCGGGCTGTCTTAGGTGTCAATACTGCTCCCATGCATGTCCTAGCTTTAGTGTCCTCCCTACCTCAGTTTTAATTGTGTTGCAGCGACTTATGATTTTTTTTTACCCAATTATATAACGCCTGTTATGTTTTAAAATCTGCAGAAAAAAACACACTTCAAACTTTGTCGATGTAATTAAAACAAATCGGCACATTCGAGGCTCTTTAACCTGCCGTATCTGGAAATAAATTTCGAACGGATTAAAAAAAAAAAAAAAAAAAAAAAAAAAAACACACAAATAAACCCTACGTCCTACAAATACCATGATAAGTTTCATAGAAAGAAATTTAAAAGTAGATCACTGCGCGCCAATTAAAGGGCTTAAGAGTGGTAGATAAATAAACACTGAAAACTTCAATTGATTTCTACAGTTTTTTCGAAGCCAATATGGATAAAATACTCGTTGACAATCATAGATAACGGTATTTGCCAACTTTATGAGTAAATATTTATCCAGAATAACCAATTAGTTACGTGTGATCTCTTGCGCCGCAGTTAAATGCACGAGGTTCCGGCGTCAGAGATTGTGCCTCAGAAGTTCGTAACACTGGAAACAATCTTTGTTTAAAACGTTGGCCAAACCTATTGCTAGTATTGCTATTGTTTAATTTTCGCAAATTGACTTCAAGAAACCTACAGTTATAGATTAATGCTTTAAGCATTGAATTATGGACCACGCCCCCTTAAACATATATGTGATATTGCTTTACATGTGCCGGTCAGCTGCACTTTTAGTGCTCCGCCGATTCTGTGCATCACATACAAAGAAGCCTGTAAAGGGAGTAGCCTATTCTTAAGGGCGGCCATACCACATACTTACAATGCGTTTTAGCGTTCAGAGAAATACCTTTTTTCATATACAAAACCCATTGCGCCAATGTACGAAAAGAAAACACACTTCGGACAAAGACGGAATGTCATTGTTAAGACATAATGATAATAACACTGTTCGTAAGTCTTCCAACGTAGCTAAAAACGGGAAATTTTCACTGCCGTACTTCAAAGTGTACTAACCGAATGTATGCGCACAAAACTGTGCTACAGACGTTTCACCAGTAAAATGATATGGGTCACCTTTTGAAGTCGCACAATAAAAATGCATCGGCAGGAATTTTGTAGGTTAGTTAAGGGGTGTGGAAAGGTAGGATGTCAAGCGGACGACTGGAATTATCAGTCGCCAATAAAAGCTGAACTACTCATCAAAATTCGATGAGAGATTTTCGCCGGGTAGATATTTTATCACCGGACCATGTGGTAGTGTGCTTTACTTTCGAGTGAAAAATTAAAAACAGTTTTTTTTTAAATAAGGGCTTGAAACTACAAAATCTACAAAAATGGAAAACTGTAATTTTTATAATTTGTGATATAATATCTAGTCCCTATAATAATCTAATTTCAACAGTACTAGCTTTTTCATTTGAAAATAATTGTAACCTCTTGCGCAGAGATTTTCTTGATAGTTGTGGCTCTGCGGCATTTGATGCTTGCTTGAAAGTCGCTCTTACAGCTCCGTCGCTTCTGAGCCTCCAACGCGCAGGTAGGCGGCACTCTTTACTGTGAAACCATAGAATTAACACTTCGCCTGAAAAAAAGGTATCGTGTGTATACTCCACGGTGTATGTTATTTCAGAGTTGCCGGCCATAAAGTTCGATATAATCGTGAACGCACTCCTGGCGCTGCTGTGAAGCGCTGCAGACTGCTTATTTCTCGGCGTCGACGTTGGTAATCTCGTCGGCAGCCAACCAGGTCCTCTCTTGTACCCGCGGCTACCCCTGCGATCTGATACCTCGTCTCGTGACCCGGGCGACAGATGTTAGGCGGTCCATGCAGCCAGGAGAGATGCGGTAACGTCGGCATTTACGGAGGCGTGTTCTTTCTTTCTGCCACCTTGACGATGTTCTTTATTCCATAAAACCGAGCGAGGTGGCGCAACAGTCACAGGTTTTACTCGCATTCAGAAGGAACCAGGTCCTGCCTTCGTGTTTCCGTTCTCCGTGGCTTCCAGAAATCGCTCCAGACAAATGCTAGTATAGTTCCTTAACAAACATCATGGTCAATACCCCTCCCTCCTTCGTTGTACCGGGTTGTATGTCACCGACTCTACACAGTAAAAATAATTGTTCATTTATATGGAAAATCTTGTAACTTAATATCAGAACATTATCAGTCAGGTAATAAAAGTAAGATGTCAGAAACATTTTAAAGTGGTTACAAATATCGTGAACACGTTTAGGAATTAGTAAAATAAATGTTAATGAGTAAATTTTTCGATTTGAAACAAAATAAACCTAGATGACGTGTCAGGTTTTATAAAACGTTTACTACCTATACAAAAAAAAAAAAAACAATTGTTGTAAAATGAGCCAGATATTAGTTGTAAATTTACAAAATTTCTTTGTACATTTACAGAAATGTTTGTAAGTATACAAGGAAATTTGTAAACGTACAAGTTTTTATAAAATTTACAAAACATTTTTGTAATGTTACAAAAAAACGTTTTTGGAAACTGGTTTTCAAAAAAACCAAGTACAATTTTTTTTTTTTTTTTTTTTGCTGTGCAGTGACTTCGTTGCCGGCAAGACGTAAAACCCATTTTCGTTACTATCGATTCCACAAACGGTTACTCTTTCTGGCATTTCACGAGCATTTCTTAAGAGGACTACGTACGGGATGTAATTTTCCGCGTTTGACTAGCGGAGATAGGCGAGCAATAAGGTTAAGCATGCTATACTCGCTGCTCGCCAAACTGACGTGCAGTGATTTTAGTGTTGTGCTTTTTTTCTATGGAACTTCAAGCGCCGACCCTACGATTTTATTTGCGGAAAGTTTGCAATGAAGTCCAACGCGTGCTTCTAGCGTTGTGTTTCACGTATCCGGGCGGTGTTTTGTATTGAAAGCAATCTACAAAGGCCATTTTTAGCCATTTTGAGGAACCTGAAATACAGGTTTCTAATGAACGTGCTGCATTTTTAAAATGATAGAAACATAGTTTCAAGTGTGTGTTTTTTTCGTAGATAAACATATTGGGAATAAATTTAACGGTTTCTCGTACAAAAGAAGAAAAGCTGCACACTACATCGCCGTCCACTAGCCACGTACATAATTCTCTTATGAACTTGTGGTAGATACACAGCAATCTGAGCTAAGAATATCTGCCAACTTTTTAGATAAGCATTTACCCAGATTGATGCATTTTTAAAGCGTGATATGTTGGACCGCAATCAAATGTGACAACCTATCGTTAGGGCTAGGAAAAAATTGCGAGTTCAATTGCCCGCATGCTAGAATCCAATGTCCTATGCATACTCAAGCCCTGCCTATTCGTTCATTGTTTGATGTCTGAATATGTAGCAGGTAATGGACAAATGGTAGGACTTTGGTATACATAGGGTAATGTTGGTCGTTGAACTCGCGAAATATTCCTAGCCCTACCTATTGTCCAAGGTTGTAGGTATTTATTTTTGCAAATTGGCTTAGAGAAACCTATAATTTTAAACAGATACTTTTAGTGCTGAATTATGTATCATACTTTTTCAAGGGCACGTGTTCCGGTTCTGTTTTTTCGAATAATATTTATAAATTAAAAAAAAAAAAAAATAGATAGGCCTATAGTAAAATCGCTACATAGATTTGTAGTACATTCATTTTATCTGAAGCATACATTTTTCATTTTAAAAAATTTACTTCAGGAAATTATATTTACAGTTTAAAATAAATGTAAAAATGCATGCAATTAATAGCTTCGAAAATGCCAAGCTACAAAATAAAAACATTTTTTTTTCAACGAATCTGTGACAATTTTTACGATATCTACTCACTTTTGAAATTCAAAAACTAATATTCGCAAAAGCCGCGTAAATAGGAACCTGTGGCCTGAAGATGTCCGCCTAACCGCCGAGCAGTATGCAGGGTTTCCGTCGACACAGATTTATTTGAAAAATACGGCAAGTGCGTGACTTATGTCTGCTTAGAAATAGAACGTTATACGTGAGTAAGATATTATATTTCTAGGCCCTGAATTATTATTTAAAGCTTGTTTTACTGCAGCAGGAAATAGCGGAAATAAATGTTTGGCATTTTTTTTGGCAAGATAATGTTCGATCGAAATATTTGAAAAGGTATAAAAGTATAGGGGGGTATAACACTTTTGCCTCGAACACTACGCCATAAAATGAAAATGTCATCACTGCGTGTCTCACAGAGTAAGTTATCGGCGAGGAGACTGCACGCAAGTTCATCGACTAGTACCTAGAGACTAGGGTGAGGCGTCATGCGCGTGCTGTGTCGCCCTTAGCTCTCCGCACTTCAACGGACTCGAACGTGTAAAATACGATCACACAGAGGGCTACCTTAAGGCGCCCGCCTACTGGCAGTGGGTTTGTGTGAGTGAGGCACGGCGTCAAGGCAATGTTGACCGGCTCATCAGGTGCGGTATCTCCTCGACCGCAAGACATTAAAATATCGTACACCACTCGCCTGACGCTTTCAGTGATGACCTCATCTTTCTACTGTTGAAACGTTTTAAGAAAAGCGTACTGCATGTTTCTATAGGCTGTTCACGATAAAGTGAGCACTGCTTAATTTTTTCTTTCAGCCGTTTTGTAGCCACCTTAACTAGTTTTAATATGAAAACTTCCAAGTATCTAAAAGCCAGTGTGAACGTTTTACTACGTTCAAAACTTAACATATACGGCCCCAATAAACTATATTTATTATAAGTTTTAGTGACAGCTCAGTTTATAGAGAACAGCCTATACGGTAGTTTTACACGAATCCGGTAAGTTTTTTTTTTCTCGATTTAACAGGTTGGAAAATGTTTTTAACCATTTTGAGGGGCTCCGAGATTAATTTTTTTTTTTTTTACGTTGACGTGATGTTTTGAAACTACCCTTCTGTCATCGTTTGAAGTGTGATTTCTTTTTTTTAAATTGACGCAGTGGGTGCATGTGTAATAGTTTCGTTAAAAAAAAAAGCATTTACGAACATACTGTAACGCATTTTAAGCACGTGGTAGGCGGCGCTCTGAAGGAGACTGAATGCTTAATCCCCTAAAATTCTCTTCAACGACATACAGTACGATATACCCAAAGGCAAACGCTTGTCTATGTATGTATGCACACGCACCTATTATAAATATACGGGATGTGTCAGTACAGCGGTTACAAACTTTCGGGAAAGGACACGAACAAGAGGAGAAAACATGTTTATTATTCTTAATTCAGCAAAATACCAATAAAAAAATACATAATGAAACATCGATCGTCATTACCAGCATAAAATTTCGCATTATTTTTACTGTATTAGGATTAATAAACGTGTTTTCTTCTCTTTGTTCGTGTCCTTTCTTTCTCGTGTTTTGTGTCGTGGGAAAGCATTTCCGACCGTACATTGCTATGTGATTTCCCATCGTCTGAATGTACTCTGTCTCTCCAGAAAGCTTGTAACCCCTGTACTGATACACCGTATATACATGCATATACAAAATACACACACAATTCCTGGGGAAACCTATATTCCCTGTACACAGTTACTTACGGAGATTCAGATATGCGCGTAACCACTGATTTTTACAGAGCCAGCCTTGCTAGCGACTATTCTATCTTCACTCTATTTGTCTGTCATCGACACAGCGGGGGCGTGGACCTTCGTCGTGTTGGTTGTCGTCGGCCGTGCCGCTGGACCTGCGAGTCACGCCGAGGTGTGGCGGACATCTCTAGACCACGTTAACTGAAGGTCGATCTTTATATCCTCCTCCTCCCAGCTAGGCTGTGCTCTCTTCTCCCCTTAGCCCCTCGGCCATCAAACCCGCCGACAACCTGGTCATGCACGAATTGCTTCGAGGCGTGGCCCCCAAGCGGCAGAGCAGATCGCTTTAACGAACCCCGATGAATAAGGGTGGGTTGGTGCCGAAGGGGGGTGGGAGATCAGGAGGAGAAAGGAGCAACGAAATTCGCGATGGTTCTCGCCGATAAGAACTTAGTCGAGAGGTGGTGAAGAGCCGCCGGCAAAGTGCCCCGCGGCGTCCGTTATAATCCGCTTAGTTGCCCGCGTAACTCTTCTGTTCAGACGTAAGTATCGCTAGGCGTTTCCTGAATGCCTCCTGAAGATGGAACTCTTTAGCCTTGGGCCACCATCCGAGAGGCACGACTCCTGACAAAGAGGCCACGCTTTACGGGCCTAAGTGGGTTCACCCAGAGTTCATGCAGATCCAGACGATTTAGACATTCAATAGCCAACTAGACGGCTAAAGGGACTGTGTCATCTCTTTTTTTACTATCATTTTAATTTTATTTTCGTGGTGTAAATAAAGGTTGTGATGAATTACCGACAATGTCTCAATATAGAAACATTACAGTTTACAATTAGGTGCGCATTATTGGACTACATTGATACTTTGAGTTATTTATATATTACAGGGCGAGATATAGTTATTTACTTTAATTTTTTATTAGCTTAATTATACTATTATCAAGATATTAGAATACTGCTCAACGTACATGAGAGACGTCTTCTTAGGAATAGCATTCAGAGGACGTCACACGTTCGTATGCCCATTTCTAATTCACCACTAGTCATTCAGGGAGCGATGTACAATTTTCAAACACCATGTTTTTAATTTTATGTTTGTACCAGATATTTTTTTCTTGTTTTAGACACAAAATCTGACCAAATTTTGCTCTTATAAAATTTTTATCGCGCATATTTTTTTGGCAATAGCTCGTTAAAGCCAAAATTTGTATGTTTCCGTTTTAAGGACGACACTAAAACCAACTGATATACCAAACTGAAAAAAAAAAAAAAAAAAGTCGCAGTGAATAACGATGTTGTAGGCTACAAATTCAACTAAAGTTAAACCACAAAATAAAATAGTTTTGTATTTATAAAAGAAATAATGAATTTTTTTAATGTTGATTTTAAATTTCAGCATTTTTATTTAAATACTAAAAGTTTTTATTCTTTGTTTGTATGTACGTGAAATTGTAGCCTGCGACGTCTTTATCCACTGTGATTTTTTTTCAGTTTAGCATGTCAGTTGGTTTTAGTGTAGTCCTTAAAACTAAAACATGCAAAATTTGACTTTAACAAGCCATTACGCGAAAACTATGAGAGACAAAAGAATTTCATAAAAGCAAAATTTAGTCATATTTTATGTCGAAAACAAGAAAAAAACATGGCGATGAAAATTGTTTTACACCGCGCCCTTAGAGCATACTTTCTAGCGGCCGGGTTGGGTGAAAAGGGTAGTTTTGCGATATTTGTTAGGTATAAATATCTTGACACAGATTCTTTCGAGCTGTTTAGGCGTGTACAATAAACCTTTGTTTTTAATAATACGTCATAAATTAACAGGGTCATCAGTCATTGAAAACCTCATACAAGCGCGTTGTCGGCGAGAAGACTGCATGTTAGTTAAGTGAGTTGCGCCTAGCGGATATGCAGACCCCCGTGTTGACTCGTCCTTAGCTTTTCGCACTTCTAAGCCACGAACGTTCAAAATTCGTTCACCCAGGCGGCCACCTTAATTTTTCTTCCAGACGAGCCGTGAACACCAAAATATGCACACTGAATCATTGGTACACTGAAAATTCTGGTCTCTGCTCTGTATGATTCCAAGATTTGTGAAAGAAGCTTAAGAGGGCGTGGTACATAATTCAACGCTAAAAGCATTTATTTGTAACTGTAGGTTTCTTGAGCCAATTTGCGAAAATTAAACAATAGCAATCCTAGACAATAGTTTTAGGCAACGTTTAAAACAAATTGTTGTCAGTTTTACAAACTTCTGAGGCACAATCTCTAACGCCAGAACCTCGTGCATTTAACTCATAAAGTTGGCAAATACCATTATCTAGGATTGTCATTTAGTATTTTATCCATATTGGTTTAAAAAAAAACGTAGAAATCAATTGATGTTTTCAGCGTATATTTATCTACCACGTACTCTTAACGGGGGGCTCCGAGGCCACAGTTGTGTTTCTCTGCCGCATGAGGGCTCTGCAAGTCTTGTAGCACCATCGTGTAAAGCGGCCTCTCCGAGTCCCTGCTAGACAGGTTTTCTTTGGGGAGGTGGGGTGAATAGCTACTGAAAACGAAGGAAGGGAGGTGGTTTGGGGTAGTTGGTGGAGGGTGGGGAGTTTACAAGCTTGTCACTGTACAATACAACG
>PNEQ01130621.1:0-16680 GCA_003012365.1 Medauroidea extradentata | reverse complement strand
AATAAAACTGAGCATCTCTGCGGGTCCTCTTGTGAGCAATTAGTCCAACTTCCGTAGCATTTAACGGAAAGATAAGTCAAGTGAGAGTTGAAATATCAATTTATATAAATAAGCAGACGTGTTAGGATCAAACAGACACAGCTGAATTGTAGATATGACCAACCCTTGTCCCTAAAAATGAGTAACTTAGCTTCCGTGTCTTCTTGCGAATGGATTGGCCGACTTTCATTGCGTTAAACTGAAAAATAAGTCAAGTGATAGTTGAAACATAAATTTATATTGATAGGCAAACGTCTTACAATCAAGAGGACACCTCTGGACAGTATATATGACCAACACTTTTCCCAAAATGATGAGAAAACTGAGCTTCCGAGTGACTTCTCGCAAGTACAAAGTCAGTAAGTCAGATTTTGATTTTTTTTTTGTGTGATAAACTAGACGACATATTAATAAAATAATTTATACCAATGTTTAGAAGAAGTATACGTGAAATAGGTAGCTACAATCTCTTGTTACCAAAATAAATTTTAATGCACGTGTGCACAGGCACACATTACTAGCCAGCACAATGCCCATGTTAAGTATTTACCAGAGTAAAGGAAAAAGCAAATGTATTTATTTATTGTACTGTTGTATGTAACTTTGTTATTAATCAAAAGTTACTTCAAAACAATCCTTTGATATTTGTTACTATGTATGTTAATTATTTAAAAATAAAGGTATGAATGATTGTATACGAACGTAGGTAGAAGTAGCATACAGGATGGACAAGTAGCACAAATGTACGAACGTTCACGTGGGAGGACAGATAGCAGCACCATAGCACATACTGGCGTCCAACCAGTCGAAATTTTTTTTTTTATGTTGCAGTATGGCAAAATAAAAAGACCAGTGCATCACAGGGAAAAAATAATTAAAAAAAAAAATTTCTGGTGTTATCTAACGTTTCTTCACCGAGTTTGAACAGCGCCTACTTCATCTTGACAACTTCCATTGTTATTGTTCGCTCTGCACGTGAGGCATGTGGCTGTGCACTTTCCTTTGCTGTAGCGTAAAGCCCAGTACACACAGGCATCTTTCTTGTTCATCTCGACTTGTAAGAAACTTGTATAGTGTGAATGGCCACCGAGCATACTAGTGTCTAGCATACAAGGACTTGTATACAAGCTAGTGCGGGATAGGGACAATACTATTTTTCATTATCTTTCTTGTACAAGTCGACTGAACAAACAATTTTTATGCTCACGCTAATGTTTCTGAACAAAATAGCTTAAAAATATGAAGCATTTTGAAATAAATACTGTCTTAGCTGAACAAAAGATGCTATTAAAGGAATATATTTGTTGATCGTACGCCGAGTCACTTTATATCTGGATATAAATAACTAGAGACAATAATTCCATTTTTACATTTTGAAGATTAATTTTGGCACAGGTACAATAAATATTGCACTTATTACCTCCAATACTAGAAATGCAGCCATAAAATCTGTATTAAAAATTTTAATGGTGTACACCAGATTGTACAAAAAACTAAACAATTAATTTAGTAGACTATTAGTTAGAATACTAGCAAGTGTTCCCTTTCTTGTACAAATTTGATGCTCACTTTCATGTACAAGAATGATGCCCGTGTGTACTAGGCTTAAAACGATGCAAGAAGCAAATACAAGTAGCCCCATTATCAAAACATGCCACATTATTTTAAGAGTGATCTGGAAAATAATGTGCAGTAATTGGAGCATACTAATAGCTGGAGCGTAAAGAATGGGAAATGGTGTCAATTCCAGAATTTTTTCTTACTATGGCAGACGTGGAGAAAAATATACATTGAATTGGAAGGTATGGCATGGTAAGAATAAAATAATGGCACGAGAAGGTGGTACTGGTATACATTGCCTCCTGTTAGGCAGTAAGAAGTAATTACATATACATTGGCTCATTCGCTTGAAAGGCCAGCACAAGCTCGCTGTCTTGGTGTGGAAACAGTAATTATGTATCTCTCCCATTGTTTATTTCTCTACTGAGCGCAGGAAAACAAGTGCAGGCAGAGGTAGGAAGGGAGGGTTCGATATCCCCATCCCCATTTGAAACAATGCGATACATACAAAATTATTTTCGGCTGATTTCCTTAAAATCAAAATTTTTTTGGTTCAAAGTCGGGTTATTATAAAATTGAAAAGAAATTTGGTGTCAACATTTCTTTTGAGTGAAAATGGTCAGTCTATATAAAATGTTAGGTTTTTTCATTACAGTAAAGTAGGAGTGTGCTGTGTTCATAGTACGATGGAAGTCTACGACATTAATTTGTCGTAATTTCATTTCTTATTAATGTGGTTAACTTTGTGTTATCTAATACCAGACTTCCTGTGTGTTATTTAATCTCTCTGTCTAATAATCATTTTTTATTGCTTCAATATACTTACAATAGTGATTTCATTAAAGAAATAAATAAGTAACTAACACTTAATGTTGCAGACTGAACTTGATGCAATGAACTTGGTGTTCTGTTGATAATCTAGATTGATTTTTGGCTCTCAAAAACCTCAGTTTATTTGTGTGCGTACAGTCACTGCTGAAGGTTATTGTTTGTTGGAAAAGTTAATCGACAGCAAATTATTTAAGTTTCTCCAATACATTTTCCAGGGTTCGTTTCTGTATTTCTTATTGTGTATATTGATGTCAATGTTTTTGGATTTTCTGTTCTCTGCTTTATGTGTATTCATTATCATATCAGCATGTGATTTTTATGCCTGCTGCTGTAAACTGAAGATGCATAGGCCCTAGTAGGTTTATAAGTATTATATTGTATATTAATTTCCGACAGATTGTTGTTCAGCCAGCCAGTATGAATGAAGTAGGTGGTAGTGACAGAGAGTAGTGAATAATTGTATCCTTTAAACAACTGAAAAACTTGATACAATATAAAACTGTATTAACTGTAGTTATTCAACGGAGATGTAGGCTATTTAATGCTGAAGATTTGTGGTGACTATGGACGTAGTGAAGTGAAGGAAAATTAGAGCCATTGTATAACTAATGGTTAAAACATGTTGTTTTGCTTAGGTAAGAAATGCAAAACCGAATATAGATGCTTGGCTCAACTTAAGTTGAACTTATGAAGGTAAAGTTTTAACATGGCCACTTGGATTGCTCAGATTTCTGTTGGGCCTAAAGTAAACAACTTCATTTGTGTGTAGTTCAACAATTGTCAGACATCTGTTACCTAATTGAAGATTAATATCTCGAAGCTACACTATTAAGAGGACCACCGAGTTAATATTGTCCAATGATAATGGCCCTTGAGAATAATGGTGCCAAAATAACAAGTGACGATGTGAAAACAAAGTTATTGCAAGACTATTTAAAAATCGGCTCATAGGATCAACCATACTGAAGTAGTATGCATGGAAGCAAATGTTACCCATTTACATGTTTTGAATGCTATAAGCTCGGATGCAAGGCCTACAAATGTCCTAAGGAAAGGTATGTGTTAAACTGCCACAAAAATTGTACGAATGCTAGAAGAGAACCAATTTTAATAAACATATAACTGATAAAAACTAGTACAGTACTGGTTGACTGCACTGGGTGCACACATTGATAATGGTGAACTTACAAATTTCTTCTTAAAGTTATGATTTTGTAATAAAGAATAGGACATTTTGTAAATTAAATGTTTGAAGAATAATAACACTACATCAAGTTACAAAAAAAAAAATTAAGTTTTTCATAAAAGTGTCTGGAACAAATTTATGACATACTAAGTAACTAGCCTACAAAATCTAAGTAATAAACTGCATTGGAAGTTTTGAAACCAGTGAAAACACAATGAAAAATCAAATTAATTTATAACTACTGGTAAATTAAAATCTTACACACATTTAAAAGATTGAATTTCAATGCTTAAGAAATACAACGCAGTGTTATCAGAAGAGTAAGTCTTGCACTACCTACGTCATGACATTTACATTTTAAAACCTCAGGTTTAAGAAACTTGAGCTTACTGACGTGGCCGGGATCACGGGTTGTGATGATAGTGAATTTAAGGCTGTGAGACAGAAAAAAAATACCTGGTACAAATATACAAATAAAAAAAGACGTTGAAAACTGGGGTGACCCGCACCCTTAATGCTTTTAGCGTGAAATTATGTACCACACACTCTTTTTAAGGATTTTTACAGTGTTGAAGGTCAGCTGAGCGGAGGCGTCGTCAGCTATCTGATATACTAACTGCCGCGTCTTGCAATATCTCTCCAAACAATAGTTGTAGGCGTCCCGGGGGCCGATTAAATGTCACCACTTGCTATTTGCACTGACGCAGCACATCGCAAGTGCAGAGCAAGTTAAACGGGTCTTCTATGGCATTATGTGGTTATTTAATTCCAATGCAGAGCAGCCAGATGCAAATTTTGCGTTGCACCAATAAAATGCGATAGTTAATCGGCCCCCTGGTCTGCCGTACTGCACAACTCGGTGATATTTTACTCAATGGCGTCCCGACGCCCCAAACAACGATTATGATAGCACTCCGGCCTGCCGTCCTTCGCGGTTCTCTAGTGTCTCGAAGCCTAAATCGACCCCCGACGGTGGCACTCCGGCAAACTCGTCTTCGTGGCTCACCGACGTCTGTCTCAAAACCATTACCCCTGCCTCGCTTGACTTCTGCTTGACGCCAAAAATCCCACCACTCGCTTGGTCTACAGGCTTTGGTTCATTTGGACCAATCAGGAGCCAGCTTCCGACCGAAGGTCCCGCCCCTCGAGGACAACAACCCTCTGCCAGAGTCGTATTTATTAGGTAATTACATCATTTCTCCCGGCTATATACACACAGTTATCCTACATTTTTTCTTACTCGTAAACATTCCTTATATCTTAATTAATAAATAACTATTTTACAATTACGTCTACTACTGGTTGGCTTCCCCCCCTCCTGTCAGCAGTTAAGGTGGTGGCTTGAGTGTGGAGGGAGGGAGAAGCTCCAGACACTTTCCCTGCACCTGCTCGTTTCCACAATGATAAAATATGTTTAAATGTTTGTTTTCCGTTATAAAGTCTGGTACAGTGATGGCGGTACCTACCTTTAAGTAAGGGACATGTGAACCAGCTGAAGCTGGGCATAGAAATTAAAGTTAAACTGTATTCGTTAAAAAGTTTATCAATTGGGTTTTCTTTGAAATGTATTTTGTAATTACAATGTTAAATGAATCATATTATTCTTTGTATGAAACATCAAGTGGTTTGTATAAGGAACCAACATAATTTTTTTGGTGTTTGTGCGCGACTACTATCCAGAGCTGTTCTTGCTTTGATTTAATACCAGCCATGTATGATATGTTCAGTTGCTTAGCAGTTAACGTGTTGTTTACGCGAAGACATGCGCCTCCACCGTGCCTTTTCCCTTGTCTGTCTGACCTAATGTGTTAGTATCCTGGGGGCAGATTAAATATAGCCACCTGCTATTTGCACCGACGCAGCGCAACGCAAATGCCGAGCAAGTTAAATGCTTCTTCTATGGCATTATGTGAGTATTTAATTCCAAGGCAGCGCAAACAGATGCAACGCAGGTGCAAATTTTGTGTTGCGCCCATAAAAAGCGATATTTGATTGGCCCCCTGGTGTGGTAACTAGCGAAGATGACAAAGGACATAACCATGTTTCAGAAATAGCGAATGTAGGAATTTTGTTCTTGTTTATGATATCTCGGATGGTATATAGGTTTCTAATTATTGCCAGGACACTGGCTCCTGGCTGAGGATCAGAGTCCGCCATCTTGAATTATGTCATGGCGACAATTTTGCTTTGCATGGCAGCAATTTCGTCATGTAATATGTATCATGGCATGTGTTATGTTATGCCATATGTATTCTTATGTCCATCTTGTTGTGTGGTATCCTCCATCTTGTTTTGGCTGTCGCAGAATGGAAATTTTTTCCTTCAGGAGGGCATGTTTCCCTCGAAAATTCTCTTAGTCATTGTCTGCTGGGGGGGGGGGGGTAATGTTTCAATTACGGTACATAGGTGGCCGGTAGGTGGTGCTGGTGTCGCACTTTGTTTACATCGTTGGCTGCTAGGTGGCGTTGCAGTTGGCATCCACCATGTTTGTTCCTGGATGGGTGCTTCCGTGTTTGTTCCAATGGTTACATTACTGTCTGCTAGAGTGTGCTAGTGTCGCTGTTGCTGCAAAGGGTGAATTCGTGTGTGTTTGTATATGATAGAATGGTCCATATGATTATATTTTTTAAATGAGTAAAATAATTTTGTCCACCAGGTGTTGGTTTTCAACTTGCAACCTTTGTGTTAGCAGACTACATTTAATAGTGTATACATAAAAATAACTTTTGCTGCATATAAATGTTCACATTTAATTTCCTTTCTTTTAAATGTTTAGCATACCTATGTCTTATTGATTTTATGTAGGCCTACACTACATTTTAAATAGTCTGAACTATTCCTGCCATACAAAACCGCTAAGTGGGCAACTGAATGATTTATATGTAAATCAAAAATCCCCAACGAAATGCACATGTAGCATACCACAGTTGGCTAACAGTTGGAAATTATTTGGCACAAGCAGTTAATGAGCGGCCAAGGAATTCCTCAAGCGGCTAACTTGTGGACCACAGATGGAATGCCAAATGTGGCACAATGATTTTTGGCTAGCCTATGAGACATCTGTGGCCAGCCAACTGCTGGGGTTACATAAATGGCAAGCTTGTGGACCATTCGTGGCATCCTAACTGTTATTCTGCTGGGATCATGTACGCTGCACGCTTATGGGCTATTTGTGGCATGCCAACAGTTTGTGACTACTAGGGTTACATTAGCAGCAAGCTTGTGGGCCATTCATGACTTCCCAACTGTTTATAACTTCAGTGAACAAGTAAGTGGCATGCTTATGGGCCAATTTGTGGCATCCCAACTGCAAATGTTATGGCATCGCAATTATTACTGCAGAATACATGTGTTACAATTTGTGGTAGCCTACATTTATTGAAATTTATCGCCTTATTTGTGTATTATATGAAGTGTGCAGAAATTCGTTAATCCTTATTAGGTAAATGAGTTATATGATACTGCTGATTTGACTTTAATTTGTTGACTTTTAGAGAGCTATTTTTGATTAGGGCTGAAATTTCCAAAGCTAAAGGTTAACGGTTTAAGAGATTAATGCAGTGAATTAAAGTAATAACTTCAAGTGAAATATGGCTGAAACAAAAAGGCTGTTAGTAAATTCGGTTCCCCTTAACAAGGTAAGTATTTAGTAACATGTGCTTGAATTTCATGCTGATTTTCCTGTGAACATTTTTTCTGTAATTAATTGAATACTTGCCAGTTGGTAGACGAGAAGCACATCAGTGGGCCATAAGCGGCCCGATACTGGATTACAAAAATTTTGCCAGCAGTTAGCCAAAAGTTGGTAGACGAGCATCACGTCTCTGAAGTTATTTTAAACATAGGGTATTAAGTCTGTGAACCAATTTTTTTAGGGCTAACACATACATACACACACGTGTGTGTATATACATATACAGGGTGTCCGCGCTTAATGTTTAAAACTCTGTGTAGCGACGTAGAGGACTTTCAGACAAGTAATATGATATAGAACACTTTGGGGGTACTCATACGGGAAATGCCTTAAAATTGGTAACGAAGATGTAACATGACGTCGCACCTGTGTCATGCCATAGTCGTCATTTAGCAGCTCCAAATATGGCGCAGGTACAATCTGAACAGTGCCTCATCTGCATGAGGTCAGTATGGCTCAGTGCATGTTTTGAAGTAAGCCTTCCGTGGTTCGAGTCTTGATCCCTTCAAAAGTTTCATTTGCTATTGTGGTGGAAAATGATTTAATTTATAGTGTGTTTGTTTTCCTTTGTCCTTATTTACAAAGTTCTGCATTGTGGTCTCGCTGTTTAGTTGCGCAAAGAAACGAAGCTGTTGCATTACAATTCAAGATAATGTTTTGTCTCGTGTAACGTTTCTTCTGTGATATCCTCTTTAATTAATTGTACAGAAAAATTAAAGGCTTTAGTAAGAAACAAGAAGATGAAGTGTAAGCAGCGGTTATGTTTGTAAAGCAATGATTAAACTGAAAATTCACAATAACACTTTCAAAGCCGAAATCAGGCCGCGTCTGAACAACTCCGTTTAAACGACCCTTACATAAAAAAAAATTCCAAACTGAAAAGTAAATGACTGTCTCGCTGTTATTTACAATTGCTCAAATGCAGCGCCATTAGCAGCAATGCAGGCAATACAACGCTGAACCATTGATTCACGTATGCGGGCAAAAATGGCTGGATTTTCGTGGATATCCAATGCAGCGGCGGCAATGCGGACAGCAAGATCTTCTTCGTCTTGTACAGGTGTTTGGTACACTAATTCCTTCATAGCGTCCCAGAAGAAAAATCCAAGGGATTGAGATCAGGTGACCTCGCAGGCCAGGGAACTGGACCGAAACACCCGATTAGCCATCCAGGATACATAATGTTCAGGTGGTTTTTTTATCAGTATTGCACTATGTGCTGGCACCCTGTCGTGTTGTAGCCACATCGTTGCTCGCGCCTCGAGAAGTCTAATAATAATAATAATAATAATAATAATAATAATAATAATAATAATATTTATAGTAATAATATCAATAAATGCGGTATTATTTTTCCCGCGCGTGTAACTCGAGGAGATAAAGACTAACTGGAATGATGCGGTCTCGTCTTGTCACATTATTTTTACATTAGCCTCCAACAACACAACAAATTACAGTATGTCACTTGACTCCAGGATGGTTCTCATGAGCTTGTATACTTTGCTTTATGAGCAACAACGCGGCTATTGAAATGTACTAACTACGTGAATTATATAGATTTACCATAACAGTGTTACTTCCCGATGACTATTTGGGAAATGCGAGCGGTACTAGATTCGTTTTCCAGGTCCATATGTGGAAATTTGTATTCTCCTTTAGATTGGTCACTGACATTTGTCTCAGAATCAGCTCGGGAATCATGAAGTTTACTTTCTAAAAGAAAAAAAAATAGGTTACACTTACAACGATTTAATGAGCAATTTTACATAAATGTTGAAATGTAATTTTTTTGTTACAACTTTGAAAAAAAACATATATTAAATGTTAAAAATACTTATTTTAAGAGGTTTCTTCCCTTACACAATTAGCAATTTTTACATGAGTAATTAAACTTTTAATTTGTTTTCTGCTATAAGGTTGACCAGTCACGCCATCTTAACTCATTAAAATAAAGCTTATTATTTACAAAAAATTCTTTTCTAACACTTAAAACATATTATTACTGTAATAAGTTACTTTGTTTTACTTTTAATAATAATTAAAAAATTAAAAGTAAAATAATAGTAATAATAACTTCAAGAAATAATTTTCCAATCACTTCAAAGCATTATAATGTGAAATCTTACATGGATATATGATATATATTTTTTGTGTTATCATGTAAATATTGAAATAATACTACAAGGAATATCTTTCCTAACACGTAAAAGAGCAGCGGGTGGCACAGCGGCTAGATCACTCGTCTCCCACCAAGGCGATACGGGCTCGACTCCCGGCGGGATCGGTCTCCGGATTTTCGCATATGCGAATCGTTCCGGATGACGTCGCTGGTCGGCGGGTTTTCTCGGTGGTTTCCCGTTTTCATGTCCATTCCGACGCAGCTCCATACTCACATAATTTCACCCATCACCAGCGCTAATAATTTAGATGTTAAGAGCTAACTAAATCGTCTTTTTTCCCGCACTTTAAACAACACAATGTACACATTTTTACATGAATTTTGAACTATTGTTGAACAATATAAACAAATAAAGTACAAACCAAGCTCTTTTGACACAGATTTACAAAATTAACTCCACCCTTCCACTCGTTCTCGCTGTTAAGGAGCCTCCCTACCTGCAATTCAATTGCAGTGTGTTACGGCTGTTCTTTTTTTTTTTGCGATATTATTAAATGCGCATTAGATTTGATTTTCCACGAAAATAACACACATTTCAAAATATACAGCCTTAATTTTAAAAAATTCGTCACATCTAGTGTATTAGAAACATCATTTTCGGGCCATTCAAAATGGCCAAAAATAGCTTTTCCAGATTGCCGTATCTGGAAAAATAACAACCGGATTTGAAAAACACAAGTATAGAAACAAACATTAGACTTTGAACTATGCTGCCCACAAATAAAATAATTTAGTCGCCGCTTAAAGTCCAATAGGGAAAAGAATGATGGCGAAGCATTGCAACACTAGCCAAGTGGCTTGCGTGAAGGGGAAAATAATGCACTACATACACCAGCCAGAAGTACCCTTACCACTCCATTGATTTTGTGTCTCACACATTCAAACACAGCCTACAAAAAATGTATGTAATGTATTTCACGAATGCATCAACACAGTTCCGGTTTTTATCTAACAAATACAAGTATGCTCATACGAAACACAACGCATTTATCAGTCCATTAAGTACAAACTAGTTTATGCTGGGAAAAAAAATAATTCCTTATTCGGTACTGCCGAATTCAGGTCTGAGAAAATTTAGCCGCCCTGTTAATAGCTGTTTCTCCATAAATAAACACATCGAAGTAAAAGTGTAACTTAGTTACTATAAACCAACACGTAATTCTGCTGTTATTTACGTGCCCTCTTATGACTTGAAATATCATTTATTTGTTTTCTCCAGGACGTGGTTCGCTTTCAATGATCTTGCCTTTGAGTACGATGCTTGCTGCAATTCTTAAGAGTGCGTGGTAGATAAACAAACGCTGAAAACCTCAATTGATTTCTACTCGTTTTTTCGAAGCCAATGTGGATAAAATACTCATTGACAATCCTAGGAAATGGTATTTGCCAACTTTATTAGTAAATATTTATCTAGGATTACTAATTCATTATGCGTGATCTCTTGCACCGCAGTTCAATGCACGAGGTTCCGGCGTCAGAGATTGTGCCTCAGAAGTTCGTAACACTGGAAACAATTTTGTTTAAAACGTTGGCTAAAACTATTGTCTAAGATTGCTATTGTATAATTTTCGCAAATTGGCTTCAAGAAACTTACGGTTATAGATAAATGCTTTTAGCGTTGAATTATGTACCACGCCCTCTTAAGGCGCCCGCCTACTGTCCATGTGTTTGTGTGAGTGAGGCACGGCCTGTGTACACGACTGACGCGCATGCGCTTATGTGCCTACGGTGGCCTGTATCTAGCCGCTAGTCTACAACTCTGACGAAAATAATGTTTATTGATTTACAATACACTGAAAAATATGTTTTGAAATTCTGTGACGTGAAAATAGTATTTACTGAAAACATATAATGAATATATTTTTGCATAGCGATGAAACAACTGTGACTCAAGACAGACAAGCTGGTTATTTAATTTCTCAAAACGAAGTTTTGTGTGTTTACGTGTTTCGTGGCTGTGATCGAAGAGTGCAAAGTAGATTAGTGGTTGTTTATATGCCAGACGAGTTAACTAGATTGAGGGCCATTCGATGGGTTTCCAGAATACGTAACTATACTAAGAAATGACAAGCTCAAAAGGCTTCCAATTCTTTGGGTCGACTGTACGATTTTGGCTCGTTCGTGAAACAATGATTAAAATTGGATCTTTCTTGTCTTCATGATTCTTGACATTAAAGAAAATTTAAAACGGCATATTTAAATTGTGTGCGGTGTAAAACTTTCCATGATTTTTTATTGTTTACTTTATGTTTAACTTAAACTTCAGTTTTTTTTAAATTTATTTTCATCACCCACTTGATTCACCCTTAGAACAATATGTTCCGTGAATATGGGGCTCGTCATTTGATTATACATAATGTAGGTAAAACATACAATATGTTACATATAATCAAAATAGAACATAATACAGATTACAATCACTATTATCCATGCTTTGTACTTCACGAAGATTTAATTCTTGGCCGAATAACTATATCATATTAGGCCTACATGGTGAACATGTAGGTAAAGTAAATGTTTGTGTGTGGCAAATGCCATCACCTGAAATAAGGTAAATATAAGATCACAAATTTTAGTTTGTGATGTGACGAGTGCAATAACATAACCATGAAGTTATCCTCGGCTTACTTTGCGCCTACAAGTAGTAGCTTCATTTAATATATTTGGTAAACAACTTGCGAACTATAGCTATGTATGTTAAATATGTTTTGCCTACCACTAATTTTTATTATAACCGCTTTGTTGTACAATGCTAATTACCAAATACTGGTAAAAATAATAATCGCAATTCGTGATTTACTGTCCCTTGCTGCAGGACAGGGTTATAAAGTTTTGACAAGCCCTAGTTCTTGTCTGTATGTTAATATTGAGGTAATTATGCAAAACAATTTTGAGTAGGCTTAAATAAGTTTTCTCATATTGCAGTTATTCATTTGTCCTCGTGATTTTGATGTACTTTAACCGAACATTGTTATTCAACACGAATGTAAAATCGTCTCTTCTTATTCCGAGTAGATAAAAAACACCTGTGGATAAGGCAATAACGAAGCTCGTTTTTTTACTGTATTTATAATTGGTCGGAGACATGTTATAGAAGGATTTCTCGCAACTGGACGAAATAAAATTTACAAATGAATTAGTAATTACTTGTGTGATAGAAAAACAGGTTGGTATTCGATTTGGTCCGATACTATTAGTGCAGCATGTATCAACAGTAGAAAATGTGTAAATAAATCCACATCATCAAAATAATTTGTCCTCTGTTGAACGCATCGAGGTCGTCTTCGTAGATTTCGTTCATTGACATCATCAAACAGCTGTCACATTCGTGTTGACATTCAATTTGGACAGGCTCTCCTAACCAAGTATAAAGACTTTACACGGCCGATTTCCGCAGTTTAATGTTTAACTCATGGGTAACAATCTTAACCCCGAGTAATGTAGGCCTACTGGTGATATACAGCTCGCATTTATTCGAAGGTCATCTTAAGTAAAACTGGTTTTTAAGTGTTCAAATATCGTGGTGAAATTGACCCTAAATGTAGGCCTACCGCATACAGCTCACGGCAGTATCACAATGGCGCTGCGGACACGACGCTAAAACAGCCAATCAGCATCGAGGTGGACGCTTTGCTATCTCAGAAGCCTCGACGCTGTATTTTGTTATTCGCGTCGCTTCTGCCGCACCACTGAGATTGCGACATCAGTGTTATGTACAGTTATTCCTTGCATGTACACCTTGGAACACTCCACTGTACGCCACTGGTAGGCGCGAAGCGTAGTTCTTGCAGACCTTCAGTTTGTAAATAAATCTGTGTATAAAACCACAGACGGTATGGATGCTACTGTAGTAAGTGGCCTCTAGTAGTAATGAACGAAGGAAATTAGTAATATTATTTTAGTTTCAGTTAACATTAAGACGTCCCTTGTAATTTTAACAATATATTATTCAGGGGAAGGTCCGTAAGTTACCGTTGTTATCTATGTTTGATATTGTTGGCGTGTAAGGATTCAGATACAATGGAATCTATTAACCAGAAGTTATATCTGTTCTATGATATCAGTAGCAAACATCTGCGCTCGGGGAACAGACATGTATGCATATATATATATATTTTTTTTCGCTCAAATGTACTCGCACATGTTCCTTTGTAAGAACTCGCCTCGGCAAATTCACTGGTGCAATTATGGGACAGCTTTTACAGGACACCGACTCTGAAAGGGTTAGCTGTCGCTGCCTTTTTCACAGCGGTTTTTGTCGCAACGCTTCACTCACCAGGTGTGTGTGTGGCCTTTCAACCCTCGCTCTTTTCAGCTGCCGTCCATTAGGGGAGATATGAGTCACATCCCCTGGACAACACAGGGTGGAAGTAGTATGGCACTCCTCTACCCTCATCCCAGCCCATCTACATGTAACAATGTTATACGCTACAATTTTCACACGTACTGTAATGCCGCTGCGTGCTATATCTGTCTCTCATGACAGGTTTCACAAGCTCGTCATATACTAGAGCGCTTAAAGCTTCAACATCACTTAAGGCTCGGCATCAGTCGCCATATTGAAATGTTTTATTTTTCGTTCTTATGAATTTCTGAGAAGAAAAATGTGAAATTTGTTACTATAATATCAATTCTATTTACCGTGCGCTACAATAAAGACATAGCAGTTGAACTTTTAACGTATATTTAAGCCGTAACTAGTCGAGCAAATTAAGAATACAAAAAAAAAAAAAATTGCTCGACCAATTACGGCTTAAATTTACGTTAAAAGTTCAGCTGCGATGCTGTTATTGTAGCGCAAGGTAAATATAATTGATATTATAGTAACAAATTTCACGTTTTTCTTCTCAGAATTTCTTAAGAGCGAAAAATACAATAATTCAATATGGCGGCTGATGCCGAGCATTAAGAGCCAGTGTCACTTATTATGACACATTTTCCTTAATTCCTTTCCGATAAAATAATTGGCAAGATATAACCGAAAATATTTCAATAATGACGTAGCTAGATTTTACATTTCATCACGTACATACATTATTTTCGAAAAATTAAATTGTATTAATGAAATAGTTCAGATAATTTAAATTTTAAGATAAAAATTATTTCTCACGAAATAATAGACTCTAAATAACTCTTAGTACAGATTTCATCCAATAATACGCTCCTAATAGTTTAATGTAACGTTTCTATAAAGAAACAATGCCGGTTATTCGTAGCATACTTCATTTATCAAACGATAATGAATATTACTAACAATATAGGCGACACAGCCTCTAAAAACAGTCTCCCGGTTGGCGGGCGTTTCACCATTGCAAACACGACTTTTCTGTGCTTCACTCGGCTAGGCAACGTTTAAATTTTGAAGTCGCTAATTTTCTCAATTCGGTACTGTACGTACACAATACAAAACACAAGACATAAACTGTCTCGTTTACCAGTATTGTGAATTTCTATTGACTATATAATAAAGTTAAATGATTTGTAAGTAAACTTGGCGGAATTAGATTGGTTATAAAATAACAGAAGAATACGTATGAATGCATATCGTTCACCACACACTCGTAGATTTATAAACAAACTTATTAATATAAAGCACGTATAACCTCTCTGACATTACGTATTCTAAACATTTAAATACACATTCGTATTTCAAGCTATGATAGTTATTGTTACAGAAAAGTATTAGTGAATAATAATAGTGATATAACCTACATAAAATACTGTTTTTTTTAAACAATTACCAGGTATAATTTTTTTTTTAAATACGCGGAAGCCTCCGTTTTCCTGTCTTTCTAAATAGCATATTTCTGGGTTAAAGAGATATTTAACTGGTAAGGCATCCGATTACACGCCTTTTAACAACGAGGTGTTAAAACCCGATGAGGGTGAAGTAATGTGAAGGTACAACGCAACATTAATGCTCGAGCCGGGATTAGAACTCAGGACCTCACACAACTTAAAACAAAGAATATCTGGATCGGTAATAGATAACTGACAAAATAATGATAATGTAATACTGACATTGTTAAATATGTGGTTATTTATTGCGCATTTTCCTACCATTTAAAATTCCAACTGCATTTCTACAATGCTTGGTGTAGCATCAACGTTTGAAGAGTTCTTTCTGTAAATAGGCATATCTTGTCCAGTGTCATTTCCTAAAATGTGGAGTAAGCGGAACAGGGCCGGAATAAATGGGCGGGGGATCCTACCGACCGATAGTATTGTCCGGCACGGTTTCCACATGCGATAAATCCAGGGCCAGACCCCGCCGAGAATCGAACCAGGATCGTCTTGGTGGGTGGCGAATGGTCTGGAAGACGATGATTCAGTATTTCATGAGCCGAAAGAAATAATTTTCGAGGTACTGTAATACACATCACGTGTTAGTTTTATAATAATAATTATTATTATCATCAACATTATTGTTATTGTTACTATCATCAACACTTAACCTACCTCAACCAAGTGTTACGGTGTTGATCCAAGGTAGGGGAGGACCTAAATGCATGCGCTTTACAGTACGCTTTATTAAGGCCTTGTTACCGAGTTTTGCAGCGATTTCGGAAATAATTTTTTTATTGCTACCTAATACTCATATCAAATTCTTGCTCCACGGTTTTGACTCTTATGTGTTATAATTTGTGGCAGATTTTTTTATGAAAATGTACTGAACGGTTTTTTAGAGTTCATCACCCAAAGTACAACGTTTTTTGTAGTGCAAAGAAGCAAAAACGAAGCAACAAATTATTTATTTTCTGACGAATGGTACGTTATTTTTAAAAACGCTTCCACGGTATTCTGCATCGTGTGACTGCACACTGACTCAAATTTTTTCAAAGCTTTTGGTAAAAAAAAGTTAAGTAATTGGCACCAGTCAGAAAAAAACTCGGGAACAAGCCCGTTAGCCTTATGTATGTTCCTACAGGAATTAAAGAATATTAATGTTTTTATGTTTTCGAACCTGGTCCTCTTCCCCTGCCCCCTGGCAGACAGCAGGAAAGGTCAATGACCCCCAGCCACCCTCCCAGTTACTGCGCCACTGTGCAGTAACATGACTTCAGTAATAGAACAATACTCGTATTGGTTGATTCCCGCAGGATCGTCAATGTCACGTTCCTATGGTGTACAGTCAGGTTCAACACCACTCCCATTGAAACATGATCACACTTCCCCCCCCCCCCCCGGTTT